>JBAFTA010000017.1:29334224-29347476 GCA_036919975.1 Melanotaenia parkinsoni
TGTCTGTTGTCTGTCTTTTTGTCAGTAACATAACTCAGAAAGTAATGATTGGATTTGGGGATTTTGATTAAATTTTCTGGAAATCTTAGAAATGGAAAAAAGAACAAGTGATTAGATTTTGAGGGGGCAGTCTTGTTCACCACCTAGATTCAGGAATTCTTTTAAAGGGTTCTTTATTATGGGTATATAGGGTTTGTTTTTTGTTTGTTTTGTTTTTGCATTTGAGCTTCTAACTAAAAAATAGTGCCCATCATGGACAAAAAAAATGATAATGGCTTGGTGGAGGTCTGTGCTTCCAGTTACCTTTTCTGCTCACAATTCAGGTGTGAGATAAGAAGCGAGGAGAGGATTCAAGAACGAGAGAAAGAAAGAGGAGGAGGGTGCTTAACCAGTTTACATACTGGGGGTTTTTGTGATTGGGTGCAGCAGATAAATGTGTGTATGAAACTCATCACTGCCTCATCTGTTGGACTCAGGGAGGCAATATACTGTCTTTGTTGCTTCTAGAAAACGTGAGTCTTATTTTTCATGTTAGGGCTGGGCAATATATAGATTTTCAAATATATCGAGACTTTATCAGACTCAATATTATTTATATCGAGATAGCTCGTTTTGAGTGAAAAGCAGCTGTTCTTTTGTATTTTGCACAGCTGTATTTTTGTTATGATCACTGAAAAGTATTTTTAATTAATTTTGTTTTAGGAGCATTTAATTTAACATAAAGGTACTGTAATTTCAGTCAGCTGTTTTAATGCACATGTGCTGCTGATCCTTAAAAGTATATGTGGCACTAAAGGCTGTAAATTAGGACTGTCTCTTTGGTTACTTGACAAAAAAAAATATTGAGATATATATCATATGTCGTGATTCAGGGAAAAGATATCGAGATATAAGATTTGGTTCATATCGCCCAGCCCTATTTATGTAGGTGTTACTTTGACATGTAACACATACTTAAACAGTGTTGCAGACCAAACACACTAGTCTGCCATGGAAACCATACTCCCTTCGAGCAGCATCCCCCAACAGGACTGCGAGCTCAGAGTCAGTTCGAAGGACTGAACCCCATGAAGGCTTAGCATCCAGGCTCCAGTTTTTCTCAGCTTTAGGGAGGTGGATTTTTTGGTGATGTTTATCTGTATCATGATTTTTCCAGCTGCAGGTTGGCATTTGAAATTGACAGAAAATACACCCGACTGTTCCTGGTAACCAGGGCTATGTAAGGGACACGGGCAAACTCATAATGATATAAAAGACTCCGTTGGTTGCATCTCTTACAGAGGGGCCGTATGGAGTGTTTGCAGGTAGGGACGCATCCAGAGGGCTGGCCACATTCTGCCTGGATAAAGAAGCCCTGAAAGACGAATACGATGACCTGTCAGACCTGAACAGCATGCAGCAGGAGAGCCTGACTGAGTGGGAGACTCAGTTCACCTGTGAGTGGACACGAGATGCTGGATCACACTAATTCATAGCACTGGTTTACAGCTAATATGCATTATAAATAACCACTTAACAAGAAAATGTAACAAGTTTGTTTTCCCACTTTTGCATATTTGTTTATGTAATTTCTCTTTGTTATTTTTTAAAAGTAGAAAGCTACAACGTTGTTTTCAGACTTGCTCAACTATCGGATTTTCTCTGAAGTTTTACAAAAAATAAAAATTTACGAGTTAAGTGTTTAGATAGAAGTGACAAAGCTACGGTTTTCAAGGATTTCTTTTTCTTCTGTTACAGTTAAATATGATTACATCGGCAAGCTCCTGAAACCTGGGGAGGAACCCACAGAGTACACCGATGACGAGGAGGGGAAAGACAAGAAGACCGACTAGAACATGACAAGTGGCCAAAAGGGAAAGATGAGAGATGCCTTAATGTTTGTCACCAGGCACCTTGGGCCTCCTTTTTGGGGCTGTTCACAGAAAACTCCTCCATATTCCTCACACATCTTAGTACTTTTGGACCAATTCTTGGTATTACACATCAGCTTTTATCTCCATTTATTCTTCCTGTGGGCATTAACAGTTAAATATAAAAGATTCAGATGTACAGCTGTGTAGTTTAGAGCTGTTATTGTAAATCACATGTTGATCCTTGTACCAATTCCAGCATTTTCCAAAACAACTGATGAGTTGCAGGTTTAAGCTGAAGAACATGCATGTTAAAGTGCTGCGTTCATGCAAGGATGTTATCCAGTAGTTTATTTACACGAAGAGAAATCTATTAAAAGTCTGAAACCAGAAGTAAGACTTCATTAAAAAAATGGTTTTTGTTTCATGTTCTCTTACCTGCATAACAAGCCTTTTAAAGCTTTCTAAGCAAGTCCACATTTCCTCAACCTAGACAAATATGGTAAACAAGCCATATTCAGAGTTTCTTTTACAGGAGAGCTGTGATGTTCTGAAGACGGGATTTTAAGACATTAAAGATGAACAGTGCTTCACGAGCTTTTTAAGTGCTTTGTCTTGATAAACCAGATTTAATAAGTTGTGCCAATTGTGTTTCAAATCTTTATTACCATTGCAGAAGACGATCTGTTATCTTTTACGTTGCTTAAATAATGTGGCCGTGCCCTCTTACATTATGATAGCTGTCATGGGGGATTTGTGTTCAGAGTAATTTGTCCCTTTATATGTTTTCTTCTGATCTTAACCAATGTTCACAGTGACGATCCAACTCAGCACGATTATAACTCTGTGCTCCATAAAGAGATTTAATTTTATTTAAATTCGTATTAGTAACTAAAATAATATGTCAGTCAACATTTCTCTGGTCTCCAAAATGTAAAGATTTGCTTATTCATGTGTTTCTTCAGGAAAGTGAAAAAGTACAAATACAGCTAAATGGCAATGGTTCTTTTGTTTGTTTGTTTGTTTTTTAAACTCTTTTGAACACTAATCATGTGACAGCAAAGAGTCCAAAACACCTCTCAGCTTAGTTCTCCTGCTTCATTGACCAGGTTTGGGTTGTTTTTTTTATCTTGGACAAACCAGCCTGAAACTAATGTGTAACTCTGGTTCTGCCTGGAGACTTTTTCCCAAACTCAAACAGCAACTAGGTCACAGCATTTTTTTGGCATAAGAGACCTTTTTTTTTTCCTGAGGGAACAGGTTAATTTGTAATCCTGAAATTAGAAAATGGTGTTTTTCCAACTGTAGGAAAACTTTATCTGTAACTCGCCATTAAATGAGGGAACATTTCTGAGTTTTGCATGTACATAACACCCATTCTGTAATACTGTCATGATCTACAAATATTTTGATTTAATAAAGAAAACTACAAAAGAAAGAATTATAAATATCTTTATTTGAACCTTGAAATTTGTATTGACTGTGACAAATACTCTTGAATTAATATACAGTAACTTAAGAAATGTGCTTGCACAAGTATGAAATATGCTTTGAAGTACATTTAAACATTTGCTTTTTACTCAAGCTTATTGATTATTTTCTTCTCTACAGTAAAGGCTTTTAAATTGTGTTGACTTTAAAGCAGAAACTAAAACTCAAAGCAATTCATTGCAAACACAAAATAGTAACATACCGTAGCTATTTTTTAGTTTACTCTTTGAATTTTGACAAAAATAGGATTTAGCGTCCTTTGGACTAGTAAGTAAAATAAAAGTTTTTGCATGTGGAAAGCTGATGTTTTGTGATCGATTGCTTTTGGGACTGCAGATGGAACCACAACGTTTTTATTCTACATTTATAAATCATTTCTGTACTGTATGCCTTGGGGAGGAAAAAAAAAAAAAGCTTGTCAGAAGTGGGATTCGAACCCACGCCTCCATTCGGAGACCAGAAGTCCCGTTCATACGGAAGGTATTTATCCTTGAGTCTGGCGCCTTAGACCACTCGGCCATCCTGACACGTACAAAAGGTCTGCGATGATGACTATTAGAACACATACGTGACTGAGTGGATTTCTCGATATATCTATATACATATATATATATATATATCGCTATATATAAAAGTTACATGGACAATATTTCAGCATATTTTCCTTTAAAAGTTGCCTATTTTCTTTTAATGTTCAAAATCTTTATTCTTGTCTGCGCATGCTCTGATGAACGTAATGATGCTGCATTCAGGTGCCCTAAACACAATGGAAGTAATAGAAAAAATTCAATACTTATGTCAGCCAATATGTGTGTAATTGTGGTACAGTGTGTTTAATCCGAATTAATGTTTTATTTTGATGTAACTTCACGTAATGTTATAATAAATATATATATGTTATTAGTTTTCTCTAAGCAGAGGTCATCGCCCCACTCAGGGATGCTTACTATTTACCAACGTGACTTGAACGTCACAACTTCCGGGTTGTCTACTTGCGGCAGCCATATTCCGTTCTTCAAGGGTATCTGCAGAGACAAGGCCAGACAACATGTACCGGTTTGCGAAAGCTGCAGCCAACATCAGTGGTAGGACCACCGTTTTAATTGAAATTTTAAGTGTACTGCGTCTTATTAGTCCAGGGAGTATTATATTATCAGTTCACAGTGAGTACGATAAGCTTTACCATCGGTGACCGCGTTTAACGTGGCTTCTGTTAGCCAGTTAGCCTTAGCGTGTCCCAAAGAGTGAGTAAAATACACTTTTCTTGAATTGTCTATCGTACGTTAAACTAAGCATTGGATTTTAATTGACCTTGAAATGCGTAAGCAAGTAAGTGACGCGTCCTTGTCCACCTCCCTGACTTGCAATAACCTCAAGTAATAATTAGACATCTTAATTGAAATATTTATTTCCTTCTCCCCTCTGTGTCGCTATCAAGCCACTTTTAAATGGGCACGCTAAACTGTCTGGACGATGTCGTGTAATTTGACTGGCAGACAGAACAAGGACAGATAAGGACAATCCTCCGAAAAGTTTCAGAACTAGGATTAAAAACAGGGTTTGACTTTTGGTTTGTGGTTATAACACAGAACTGAATGAGCACCATTTTCACTTCTGAAACAATTATATGATATAATCTAAAAACAAATGAAATTTTAACCATATTGGGAAACCACGCGATGACAAACATATGACCAACATTTTTCTTATTGTAACTATGTTTATTTCTAACCCTGAAATGTCCTCATGCTGGTTCCAGGTTGTGACTTAACTTTATACCCTAGTTTTACTAAATTTGGTAAATCAACTCATTAGTGATTAGCAACTACTAGTTATTTTGTTCATTTTATTGGTATTTTCTCAGTTAATCTCTATACATCATTATTTCTCATAGACAAATGTGACATTGTCATCTATGGGTTTTTAGACACCATTTTGTGGAAAAAAAAAGAATAAGGTCTTTAAATTTCAGTACACTTTTTTTTAAAAAGAGAGAATACCAATTTGAGCAGTTAAAATCGAATAATACCTTAGACGAATGATTTTCTCTCTGTTGAGTGATCATTTCTTCTTCTTTTATCCTCGATCTTTTGCTACAGAAAACAACTATTTGGATGATTCTCTTAGGGCTCAAAAATGCCGAGTCTCTTCAGTGATCCAATAATCGGTTCATTACAGCCGTAAATATCAGTGCTCATTTAATCGATCAGCCATGAACAAAACACACAACGTAAATGTGCACCACATTCCTGTTTGTGATCAGCTGTGTGGAAAAAGCAGCACTAGTTAATCTAAGTAAATGCTTCCCATCATAACTCTGATAAGGCAGTTTTTCTTGTATAAAGTTAATGATCTAAACAAGGAGAATTAATAAACACACGACAAATAATCAGAGATCAGTGTTTTATTTGATTATAATAGTTGATCATTTTCTGGTTGTCAGGGTACAAGTTCTTCAGAATATATTTGAAGCTTTTGTTCAGAAAGTTGGTTTTGATCTTTAAATTAAACACTGCTTCCTGATTAGTGCCTCTTTCATGTTTCTCTGTATTTTTAGTTTCCTTTAAGCGGTAATCATTTTTAAATGGTTAAATGTTTGGAATTTTTGGATGAAGATATTGACGCTGCTTACAAGAGATGTCCGTCTTTACTTGAGGACTATGTTGTGTTGCTTTGCAGGTCAGGCTGTGCGACAGGTGAGACATGGATCCACCGCCCCTCAGGACTTTCACTCCAAGTACGGCATGGGTGTGCTCGTCAGTGGAGCTGCCTTCTGCACAGCTGTGTGGGGATACGTAAGTCACAACACTTAACGGTGACATCCCATATCCTGATATAAGACTTTGCTCCCGGGGCTTTCAAATTATACGGGACTGTTTCACTCAGTACAACTTTCCACGGCTTCATTTTTAATTGTAGACGGGACCGTTTCACCGGGGGGGGGATCAGCTGGGTGTGAGATTCACAACTTTATTATATCTTTGTTCATTACATTGTCTTGAATCAGCAGACGCTTTTACCCAAATTTACCAACAAATGATGAGTATAAAGTGGTTATTGGACCGTAAGAATTTGTGACTGAGGAAGTTTGAATATTTGTTGGCAGTGATAAGAAATGAGCTCCACAGAGCTCCATCCTGTCAGAGCAGGAAAAAGGGAAAAAAACCTGTAATCCAAAATTATACCCAGTAAACATACTCATGTATTCATAAAACATGCACACCGTCTGCGATCCATGCACACAAATATCCATAATTTATATTGTAAGTTACTGTTGGACTTTTAAATAACTACACAGAACAAAGAAGCTGTTGTGGAGATGGAGAGAGTTGTTAACACCCACAGCTGATGACTGGCCAGTCAACGCTCTGCATTATTTCAATGCCACCTTATGATACCAGCTCGGTGCATTTGGACCCATTGCGCAGATAGTTTTAACAGTCCAAAAACTTTTAACAGTTTATTTTAAAATAAAGTCTTGCAGGTGCTGCTGCAGCAAATGTTCAAGTCAGATAAGTGGAGACCAAAGAAAGTAAAAGGGTTTATATGTCTTAATTTTTTAAGTGGCTTAAGCCATAATTTGTTATGGATGGACGACATTTCTTTCATTCTTTTAGTTCATAGTATCTGTTTCAATTCTTTAATTTCTTCGGCTTCGGTAGTCTGGCTATTTTGATTGGCATTCTTATTAAGTTGAAAGCAAATCTATCACTTTGGTTTTGGATATAGCTGCTGTTTCTTCTTTTTTTTTGGTGGGGCGTTTTAAATTTATTATGAAGGATAAGTGTGGTATCACTGTAATGAAAAACTCTCAACTTTGTGCAGGTGCTGACTCAGACTGGCATCACCTGGAACCTTTCCCCAGTAAGGAAGGTCATGCCCAAACCGTGGAGAGAGGCTGAGGAATGAAGAGCCGGCATGGAAGACCTGCTTCCCACCCAGAAACTCTGTGGTTGTACAGATGAAAAACAAAATATCTGCGTTTTCAGACAGCAAAGTCTCATGTTTATTCCACATGTTGTATTGTCCAAATAAATTAACTGTAATTATACTGTCTGCTTGAGTCCTATTTGAAGAAAAAAAATATCAAAATGTGTGGAAAAATTCATGTTGCAGATGTTTAGAATAATTTCTGGATTTAATCATGATGTATATCAGAGGTTTATGGAATATTAGCAATTAAGAGCCAAAATAATTGTGTTGGAGTAAGATGGAGTGCAGGAGTCAGTTTTTTTTTCCCCCTTCTATGTACAATTTTAGCAAGAGTAATTACTTTCAAGTACACGTAGAGAACCATGTACAGTTAGTGGAACAGAATTTTAGTCGTGAATATTGTACCTCAGAACAATCCTATTTTATCAGTATTAATAGACTCTCCTCCATTACAGAGTATGCTTACTATACTCACACATTATAGTAATATTTAAATGTTTTAAGGACTTGTTAAACTGCACTGAATTGAAATTAAGTGGTAAAATACGTCTGAGTTACTGAAATTGGTAATGAAACTCAGCTGGTGAAGTGAAAAATGATTGGGTCATAGAGCGAATTTGTCCAATCACGTTGCAGGCCTTCTTTAGGCATTAGCTAATCAGCAGCTGGGGGTGTGGCTTGTCCCGCCCCGATGCTCTTCCTCCGCGCTGTGCTAAGGTCACTGCTGTCATTCGGTAGCTAACCAGCCGTTAGCCGGAGTAGGCGGAGAAGGAGCTCAGTCAGGAAGGTGGACGAAAGAACCAACGAAGCCAAGCAACATGTCACTGTCTAACAAACTCACCCTGGATAAAGTGGATGTCAATGGGAAGCGGGTCGTTATGAGGTGAGCGTTCATGAACGCATAGTTTGGTCAAACCAACGCAGCTCATCGGAGATGTGATTAATTGATGTTAGCTAGCTAGTTGGTATTCTCAAAATGTTTTATGTGGCCTCCTGCGGCAGCAGCCAGGTTTTTATACGCACACTTTTCATGCAATGATTCAGTGGTTTAGAGGCGCCTTGAGTTGTTTCAGGCTAAAAGAGGGAGAGGACAGGAAGTGAGTTTGAGTGTCACGTTTTCCAGCCATGCTACGTGCCTGTGGGGAGATGCTGCATGGATGAGAAGCCTGCATCCGACATGAAGCTGGAGTCAGACCTTTAAAACCCACATAGCCTTTTAGCATATGATGCATACTGTTACCACACAGCATTCGTAAGAATGATTGTAATAATTCATATTCACAAAATATATAAACGGTGTGTTTGCAAAGCCTTCAAGAAATAATGATAAATACTCAGTTTGAAGTCTTCAAAGTAAGTAGACATTAATTGTTTAATGTGAGGTGATGGATAAAAACTGGACACATCTAATCATAATTGCCATTGATCAAAGAGGCTGATGATTCAATAAATTATTTATATAAATCATTATAAATAAGAATTTGGCCTTACTTATTTTATGCCTCTATTAGTTATATTGATTATATTGGTGCTAGTGACTGGCACACTTTTATGCAGCACAAGTTATTTGGCTACAAGTCGCCCCAAAAATCTAGTGTGATGTTAAAGTGTCTTTAATAATTTCTGTAGCCAATACTCAATATCTGCCCAAACAGTTATCAAGTAAAAAGAAAGTTGAGTCTTCCTGTACTGGGGTGTATGCTGAATTAGCATAACCTGAAGTGACGTAAAACGGTGGTTTGTGGCTGCTAAGGTGAATTGAAACCAATAATCACTTTTTTTTGATATTACTACTATGCAAACTACTTTAACATGAAATAACAAAATGTGTGTAATAATGAAACAACGATCGTATGAAGGTGAGCCAGTCCATGTAGATTTTAATACCTTCTTGTCTTGTACAAGTAAAATTCCTGACTTGACTTTTATGCTTCCCTCTCTCCAGTTTTTACTTGAATCAAAGTTGCATTGGTGTTTAGAAGTATTTTAAATACAGTTTGGGCATTTTTTCACGGGATATTTCAAGTGCTCTTCCACAGACCGACCCTCTCAGGCTGTAGAGGAGTCTTGAAACAGACACCCTGTGTGGAAATGTCAGAGGGCCATGTGGGTTTGCTCAGTGTGGTGATGCAACTCCAGACAGCATAGGACAAGGTTCACCCACAGCCCACACTGCTCAGTGTTAAAGGTCAAAATTCACCTCATGTTAGCTCAGTCTAAGTGTACGCCACTGCTGTACAGGACTGAGTCTCATCAGACGACAGCTTACCTCGTGTCAGGATCAGGGCCTGTCACAGCAGGAAGCTTGTCTGGACTGAGGAGGAGGAGGACAAAATGTTGCTATAGAAACTTCTAGGGCTTTGCCAGAATTGCATCAGGTCAGGAGATGACTGTAGAGATGTAGAAATCATTTCCCTTCTTGTTGGGTTTAACTTTCAGAATGAACAATATCAAACTCTGCTCATGAAAGGTTAGGGACCTCCAACTTTTGGATGAAATTTACAGAAAAAATGAAAAGTTCATGTTTTACTGATATTCTGTCATGACTGTAGGACGTTTAAGTAAACTCATGCAGTGGCAGTTCCTTCATCTCAAACAGTTAAAGCTAACAGAGGTGGGTACACCACAACATAACATGTCAATGTAGGATAAGATGTCGTGTGTTGGCCGTCGTCTTGGCCTGATGATAAAACGTGAGCAGGATGATGAAAAAGGCTGTTTTTTTTTTTACACTGAACCCGAACATTTGGTGGACGATTCATGGTTCAGACACTTCTTTCGGGTTTTTTCTTTTGTGGTTTATCATTTGTAGAGAACATGAATATATAAACGCTGAAAAGTTTACAAGTTTGGAGAAAAGCAGATTAATTTCACCTGTTAATGTTATAGTTCATTTGAGGTACATTGTGACATGCAAAAAGCTGCATACTTCTAACTTATTGTAAGTTAAAAAGTCATTTCTCATAAATGGTGTTTGTAATGTGGGACTTTGTGCAGTTTGTGGACTTAAATCATCAGTTTAACTCCTCCAGCTATGGTTTTTAGGTTACAGAGCAGCTTGGCTTTTCAGGGCTTCTCCCTGGTTCAGGGGTTGTTGTCGGTGCTTTTTCCTTCTTTCTATAGACCCACTCATGGAGCAACAGTTGGATGTGTACAGGAGTGGAAAACCACTGCAGCTGTTAGATGCATATTTGTGATCGAGACTCTGCTGCTGAGCTGCTGACGTTTGGGTTTCAGGCGAAGACGGTGGATTGTCATTGTAATGGAAGCAGGTGCAGAGCGTGTGCTCGTCATCTGTCTCAGTGCATCCAGTCCGAGGGAGGGAGGGAGGGAGGGAGGGAGGGAGGTGGTTATGTAATTCTTTAGAATACGATGGATGCAGCATGACAGCCTGCTTTACTGCATGGCTGGATGTGCAGTGCAGAAACACATGGGTTTAATTTTACTTTTAAAGGCATTATTAAGTTAATGTCCCTTTATTTAATACCCCATTTTATAGCAGCTTCAACTGAATTTTTATCATGTTCTAAAACTCTAAACCACGTGTTAGCTGCCTGCTAATGAACAAAGTGAAGGATTTAAAAATTACATAGATGGAAATTTCCGTCCGAAGATGAGCATCTTGGTACGTTTGGTTTACTTAAGAAGGAGCAGTTCTTCTGTATGCTGGAGAACAGAAGCAAGAGGTTCTGTTATTTCACTGTAATACTAAATAAGCACACGACACAATGAAAGTTAGCGTGAAAAGAGGGGTTTTCAGCAATGATTTACTTCATGATAGCCATCAGGCTTTTACTTCATCTATAGCTGTCTTTATTCTCTTTCAGAGTCGACTTCAACGTTCCCATGAAGGACAAACAGATCACAAATAACCAGAGGTAAAGTTCTTCTTTTACTCTTGGAAAAAAATATAACTCAGCTTCATTGTGGCTGCAAAAGTTTACTTTCTTTAAGTTGTTGTGGGACATTAAGCAGTAAAATATGTTTATTTCTCCCAATGTTCTTTGTTAATTATTAGGATCAAGGCAGCAGTTCCCACCATTAAACATTGTCTGGACCATGGGGCCAAGTCGGTCGTGCTGATGAGCCACCTGGGCCGCCCCGATGGGAACTTTATGCCCGAGAAATACTCCCTGGAGCCTGTTGCTGCTGAGCTCAAGACCCTTCTGGGAAAGTGAGTTGGTTGATTGAATGCTGTTTATTTATACCATTTTAAGGAAGAGAAAGTTAAAAATATATATTAAACTATTGTAGAAGCAGGATATTTTAACATTAATAAAAGTCAAGTTTTAAATAATGTATTAAAATGTCATTAGTGCTTTTTATGTATCATATGCCGGCGTTCATAAAGAAGCTCAAAGTTGTCCTCTGAATCATTTTCTTGGGGTTCTGCAGGGACGTCACCTTCCTGAAGGACTGTGTGGGTCCTGATGTGGAAACCGCCTGCGCTGACCCTGCTACCGGATCCGTCATCCTGCTGGAGAACCTCCGCTTCCACGTCGCAGAGGAAGGAAAAGGCAAGGACGCCTCTGGAAACAAGGCGAGTCTCACAGCTTCACTGTGTCTCATTCAAGTTTGTATCCCAGCAGTATTTCAGTTTATTAAACATCAGCGCAGCTGACTATGATCAAAGTTTACGTTACATTAACGGAAAAGCTGTTCTGGATCGGGTTATGAATTCTTTCTCGCTGGGCGTGATGGCGTTTCTGACCAGAGCAAATATCCAGTCATTCTGCAGCCTGTAAACAGTAACACCTGTCTGGGTTTTGAACGGCGCTGGAAGCTAATTAGAAACATTCTCCTGTCATTTAAGCAAAAACGGCAACTATACTTTCTGATGTTAGTTTATTTTTTGCTTATTCATTATTACTATTTCCCATGTTTAAAATGTCTGAATAAAGTTTTTTTTCATCATTATGTGTGAAGAACAAGTTAGTTCAGTCTACAAGTACGAAGATTTGGCAGCTTTGTCTGTTTGATATGTTTAGTGCTCGGTCACCTGGAAGAAAAGCAGCCTCTGCAGCTGCAGAGGAAAACGCTCCGTCACCGTCTGGTGTCACAGTCCAGACAGAAGAGCTGCAGAGACTGTCCCCCTGCACACCGTGTCCCCCGTCCTCATGTTAGCTTTACACGTCCGAGTGTTTTAACAAGTAACATGAACCCAGTTTTTGTCTGATCACACCAAATATAATGTGAAGCAGTGCTGCTGATAACTGTGAATGATGTCTTTAAAATGACACACCATCCAGTGTGTATTAAGAAAACTGGTAATAAGCCAAATTTAATTTAATATTAAAAAAAGGTAATAACAGAAATTTGATAGAATTATTCTCGTATTGAGGCTTTTGAGGGAAGCCTGAATTTAAAAAGAAGATGATGCAAACCAGGAAAGCATCATGTGAGAGGATCTTGGGTATTAGACAGGTCTGTTTAAATGGCATTATAAACAAGCTCCGGTCCTCGAGAGCCGTGTTCCTGCAGGTTTTAGATGTTTCTCTCCTCAAACACATCTGATTGAAATTAAAGGGTTCTTCAACAGCTTGTTAAGATCTGCCCAAACATGTTCGACGCAGGAGACATTCAACCTGCACAGCACGGCACCCCGCTCATACTGTTAACTACTCTATTATCCCATTTATCTGGACTGTTATGTTTCAGCCACGTTGTTACGTTGTTTGTTTGTTTGTTTATTTATTTGTTTATTTGCGGGGAGCTGTGAGGCAGGGTACACTCTGGACCCTCATCCTCAGTCCTAATGTGGCTCCTGGAAGATAGCAGGTCTGGTTTTCTATCGTATGGGCTTACAGCACTGATACTCATTCTGGTCCTATGAGGGCCGCAATCCAGCAGGTTTTCCATGTATCCCTGCACCATCACACCTGAGTCAAATTAGGTGGCTCTAACGGCCAATCAGGTTCTACACAATGCCTCATTAATTTGACTCAGGTGTGTTGGTGCAGGGATACATGGAAAACCTG
>JBAFTA010000017.1:29380886-29395238 GCA_036919975.1 Melanotaenia parkinsoni
TGACGTCCCATCTTGTTTGAATTCATGCTTGTGTTGTTCTTACTCTCAAATGTAAGTCGCTTTGGATAAAAGCGTCTTCTAAATGACTGTAGAATAGAATAGAATAGAATAGAAGACATGAATCAGTCTTATATCAACACAAAACAGACAATTTAGCAAAGAAACTATTTTACATTGAATTTTTAGACACTTTGTTACTAGCATCCTGTCACAAACACTCACAATTTGTTTCACTACTTTAGTAGCATCAGTGTGAAATGCAAACATAACTCAGTTCTCCAGAAAATCAATAAATTTGTATCCCAGCTTTTCTATCAAGGAATTAAAATGTCATCAGCTTAGGACAGTCCAGTATTTACAGTACATGAGAGCTATGTTAATGATCTTTAACATGAATGCTTTCCGTCTCCTCAGTGAGATGAGAGTCCAACTGTCCATGTTTTCATGGCACGAGGACCAAGTTGAATTTTAAAGGAAAAACAACTAAAAAAACATCCCAGTGATTGATCGCATGCTGTTCTGACTCATCTCACATGAGCCAGTTTCTCACCTGCTGAGTTTTCTTGTAAGGAACACATATTTATATTTCCCCTGAAACACTGTGACCTAGCAGACCTGTCTGCACACGGTGGTTTACCGGTTTACAAACTGGCTTTACTAGTTCGTACCAAAGCTGATTTACTGTGTCATTCTGCCACTTTTAAACTGAACATGTTTCTTCTCATGGATTTTTGGATGCATAAAACAAACTATCTGAATCTTGATCTCTGAGAATTCTTGATTCTGTCCTGGATATGTCAGATTTTGTATTTTTATCAGTTAACAGATGATAGTCAACAACTTGACTGAAATGCAAGTTTAAACCTTGAAAACAGCAAAACCAGCACAGTTCAGTGTAATCAACAAAAGACGGAAGTTACTAAAATGCTCAAAACTTTTTACTCTTCCATTAACACAGACATGTTTAGAGAAGGGTTCATCTAATTCTACTCAAAATGTTTCCATCCAAAGAGACATCCTGAACTTCCTGCGGGAAGGTGAGCTTCCCCATCGGGACCGAGTACGAGCAGTGCACAGGGAGGCTCAGTACTACTCCATCGGCCCGCTGCTGGACAGGCTGGAGGACATCCAGCCGCTCACAGGGGAGAAAGTCAGACAAGCTTTCCTCGATCTGCTGCCCTACTACAAAGGTAAACGGCAGTCAGTCAAATAAAATCTGAACCTGACGGAGACTTCTGCAAAGGAAAGGAAACCTTTTTCTTCTTGAAGATGAGAATAAATTGTTATTCTTCAGGTTTTAATTGACTACTGAAAATGAAAGTATTCAGTGTTAAAGCAACCAGATGAGGGTTTCAGAGTTTCCTTTGTTTTGTAGTTCTGTTTAGAGATGGCACAAACGGACACGTTTCTAAACAGCATTTATCATGAATAATTAATTCATGACTTAACATACATGCAATAAAACACATGCTTTTATAACCAGCAAAAGTCAGGTTTATTTATAGATCACATCCAATATTAATACATAACTCTACGGATCATTTATGGAGAGTAAAACTCAGTAAAAGGCGGCAACCCTCGGGACAAAATAGTGGAAACTAAATAATTCAAATACCAGAATATGAAAACGAACTAAAACTGTATTATTTATATTCCTAAAACAATTACCTTTACATATTAAGTGGTTAAAAAGAGAAGCAAGAAAGATGCGATTCAAAGACTCAGATGGTTGTGAATTATTAGCAAACACGTGATCACCAGCTAAGTTAATAGCTTGAGTACATGCATAAATAAATAAAGGCTCATTAATAATTGTGACTGGTCTCTTTTCAGACAATCTGGAACGCATTGTGGAGATCGCCAAACTGAGGGCCATGCAAAAAAAAGCGCGATTTGCCAAGCTGAAGATCTGTGTCTACAAGGAGGAGATGCCCATCACGCCATACGAGCGTCCTCTTTTTAACTCTCTGCGCTTCGAGCGCTCGGACAGCGAGGCCAAGCTCTTTGAGCATCACTGCGAGGTGGACGTGTCCTTCGGGCCGTGGGAGGCTGTTGCTGACGTTTATGACCTGCTGCACTGCATCGTCAGCGACCTGGCCGAGCGTGGCATCGCTGCTGAGCAGCAGTGCATCGGCGTCTGCGACAAGCACCTCATCAACCATTACTACTGCAAGAGGCCCATCTACGAGTTTAAGATCACGTGGTGGTGAAGCTCGAAGGAGACGGTCGAGGCCGATCGGACCAAAACACAACCGGATGGATGTTTTACTTTAATAGAACTTGGCCAATATTGATTTTTGTATTGAGGTTGCCAATATTTTGTGCTGATGTCTTAAAATGTTACCCTTTAAATCATGCTGCAAGTATTGTTCCCTCAAAAATATTTTCCGTCCCGTCAAAGTGAAGCAAAAAAACGAAGCTGAAAATCCTGTTTCTGCTGACCTCATCGTGATGATGTCATGTGCAGCTGCTCTTCGATACCTCATGCCATCACTCACTTCTGACCGCAGCCGTCCATCAGAAAGATTTATGGAGACATCAGTCAAACCCTAAAGTTTATAGACAAATTCACGGACTTTTTTTTTATTTTAATTTGTTTGTTTATTTATTTTTTTGGCCTTAAACATCGTAAACATCATCTCTGCTGTGTTTGCTCTGGCCACAGAGCCAAATACACATTTATCCAGGAGAGAGAATAAAAGAAAATATCCAGCTAAGCACAAATAACACGAGTGAAAGGCGACCTTTGCTGCAGGATGATTGTTTTTCTTGTTTTTGGATGTTGTTTTTAAAAGCTTGACTGACAGACGACAGCAGAGATGAGCCCATCTACAGACTAGAAGGCCAAGCAGAAAGATCCTTACTTGGTTTTAGTTTCGGGCACACTTCATCTTTAGCCACAGTTCTGTTTATGGTAATACTCAGAACCCAGTACAGACGTACATTCAAAAAACTATTTTTCTAGTCCCAGCTATGCAAATACAGCGAGAGTGAAAGGCAGCTTCTGTTGCTGGCTGATTAAAACTGAAGCTTACCTGTTCTGACGCACATAAAAGGGACAGCGAAAAAAAGATGGCTGCTATCTGCATTTGACAGATTTACTTTGGACTGATACTCCTCTAGAAGAAACACTGATTTTCTCCTGTTGTAGAAGCCACGTCGCCACGCTTTTACCCTCCAGATGTCGTTCGTTGCCGCTTGGTTGCGTAACTATGGTGATTTTTCTTGTCTGAGCATCCAGCCGTCTGTAGATCATCTGAACGCATTACACACCGACAAGGGACTAAAATTGCTGCTGATTGTGTTATCGTAAGTGGATGACATGATCCCGTATCAAATTTAAACACCAGTTAAACTAATTGGCCTGTAATATCCCAAATGTGCTATTTACTCCATCCACTTACAGCCTGACTGTAGCTTTGCCCTGATCGGTTTCATGTCTCTTCGCATTTCCAGTCAGGATCCTGTAGTAAATACTTTTAATCAGTTTGAATGTTTTAGGTAAGTAAACAGAAGATAAATGTATGTTTTATGCTAGGTTTTGTTTCAGAATTAACTGTGACAGAGTATATTTTCATTATGCAGCCTCCTGAGGAGTGTGTTAAGGTTTTAATAGAGTTCAGGTGTTCTTTTTGTTGTACACACAGTATCACTGCGAACCTCAGTCATAAGGAATGAGATGGACATAGATTTGCACAGTAATGTAAATGTGCAGTTGTTGTGGCATAAATGTAGATGTCTGGAGTCGTACACAGAAAATCTGGCATTTGTTATTGTCACTTTCAGGGAGAATCTAAACGTCAGCCGTTGTTTTCTACGTCAACGTTTTTGGCGTTTCTTGTCCTAATGTACTTGACAACCAATTCTGAGCACCTTGTGATTGTAACAAAGATGTTTTATTTGTCTAAAGATTAGCACCTCTGTGGTTGTTGACTATGGAAAGCCACAGTGTTGCATCACGCTACCGCATTTATCTTCACTAAGAGCCAACATCTTTCTGTTTCTGTTGTTTTACTATGTACCGCAGGAGAGATTCTACACTCTCTGTCTGGAGCACTACTAACGTTGACTATTTATGATGTAATGTTTGCGTTGTTTATTACGTTTTTATATTGTAATCTCTATAGTCTGTGTTAGCTTCTAGGAAGCTCTGGTTCTATACTTTGTCTTTTGCTAGTAGTGAAAATCCAAAATGTCGTTTTTATTTATGGTCAAATTAAAACGCTAATTGCACCTATAGTGTTTTCCTCTTTTACGATGAGCGTCCATGTGTTGATTCGACTCAAACATCAACATTTAGGTTTAGCTCAGTCTTAATGTCAGGCTCATAAAAGATGCTGAGCACAAAAAAATCTCACTTAAGCAGAATTTAAGAGGTAAAAAACACCCTTTTGTGACTTATGCATGTTATCTATAATCTCACCTACTTCACCATTTCTCCTCAAATAATGCTTCAAAGTAAAGCTTGACTAAAGAATAACCATTAAGATCCTGATAAATAACTACGTATATGTGTTTTTCTTGCTTGACGTTGTACTTAAGGTCAGAATTGACCATAAGAAGAAACGTCAAGGCTGCAGATCTGCTTGAGTTTGGGGGTTTGAAAACTTCAAGTGTGTCAATAATAAAAAAGATTTGTAGGAAGAAGTGAGCTTATGCAGCTCATCTCTGAAGCTGAAGACATTGCAGGTACTCAGAAAACAACCCTGATTCTCAGATTGATTTATTGGCTGATAGTACAAGTATGAGCCGACTCAGAGGTGAGTTTCCTAACCAATAACTTCATCACAGATATGTAGAGAAATCCAAGACAGACATGCTGTGTGAGAATATCACATTTCTAATTTCTATCTCGCATACATCCAGATTGTAGGTGTGACTGGTAACTGTTGCTGTTGTCTCAACCAGGAAGGCACATAATGTAAAGATTAAAGTCATAACATCTTTGACTTACTCTGTAAAAAAGCTGAGTGAACTTAAAAAAAAGTCAAAGCCTTTTTCAGTGAACTTTAAACTGAACGGGAAAGTTGAACAAACTTAGGACAGCTGTTTATGTCTGCTCGTGTCTTTCTGCAGAAACAACCTGCATTAAGCTGAAAAAAGCTCCAAAATAGTTTTAAGTTTGTCCAGCTAAATATTACAACTTTGATTTACCCACTTAATATAGGTTTACACAGTACTTGTCTGTTTGTTGAGTTTACTCGATTGTTTAGTTGGTTTCCTTACCATTTTAAGTTTTCTCAACTACTCATTCTTTAGTTGGGAATTATGTATTCCATCCATCCATTTTCCATGCTTGCTTATTTCAATACCAGGTTACAGGAGCCTATCACAGCAGCTGCCTCTGGACAGGTCTCATAGATATAGATATGCATAGATATGCAGAATAAACATATTTACTAGAGCTGCCAAAATTTTTAACGCAATTAACGCATGCATGACGAGCCCCATACATCCGTCATTTCACTGTTATGACAGCGTGACGTGAAAAAGCACGACGGAAAAGATGAGCCAGCTGGTTCCATGTCTGGACCTGAGAATAAACAACATTAATGGAGCAACATGGACGTCGCCTCCGTAGAGAAGGAGGGTGTTTTAACTCTTTTTCCGATGAGAGGGTTCCACACCTGCACTTTTCTCGCATTTTTCTTCAAACTTGCGACAGTCCAGCTGCGTTTTGCACCAACTGCTCTGGTGGCTCTCTGGTCGTCGACAGCCACAGCTGATCTGTTTAACTCTGTCATTGTGTTTATTGTCCAGTTGAGGAGGAAACTAGCGGTTCATGGTTCACATATTTACCCCAAAGGGTTGTTTTTGGCAGGACCTTCTCTAACACAGTGACTGACGAAAGGATGTAGCTGTAGAAAGGATTTAGATCTCATCTACGCAGGGGCGGGTCTAAAAAAGTTCTGATGGGGGGGCCAGGCAGGAGCACTGACCAGGATGTCAAGATGTCAAAACAAGCACATCAATAAGCTACAACAACTAAATATTATTCACACACACTCATATATGCATAAATAATCGTATAGTGTCCTTTGTAATAACAAGATGAAATTAGTATTTGTATATTTTTGGATATTGGTGATATTTAAAAGTTGAAAAAATCTTCTAACATTGTCATTAAAATACTTAAATTTACTCAGCTTTGTAGTAAAGAATGTAAAGAGTGTAATAAAAAAATGTATTTAGAACGGTGTAGTTTAATTTTTACCATTTAAACTACACCAATTTTATATATCAGGACTTAATTGAAAATCATCTGGTCCTCCGCATATATTAAAATTTAGTGAATGCAAACATATGAATTATTATGTTGTTATTGTTTGATTAACTAAAACAGAACAAAAAAATTTCAAGTAAATATAAAATAAAATCCACCCTCACTGCTTCCATAAGAATGAAAATGGTGAGCCGCAGCTGCTGCTGCTGCCAATTAAAAGCACTTGATTAATTGCTCATCATCATTGGAAACAGTTTGTCAGTTTTCTGCATTCAGGTGTTTATTAACAGAATCCCAAGGAGGAAAGACACCAGAAATGATTTTAAAACATTTACAAATGTTGCTGCCCATCAGTTTGATAAGAGTTTATTATGCTGTTTAAATGATCTGGAGTCCACAAGGAAAAAGATTCACAAGCTAAAAACATTAAAGACAGCTGCCAATTTCCTTCTGGACATCACATCCCAATGTCTCATTTTTGCTCATCTGAGGTATTTAGCTCATTTCAAGACCTGGTAAAGACCCCCTTTTTTTGTTTTAAACTAAATGTAAGCGCTAATGTTCTTATTTTTATGATCACACAATTTTGCAATCCCAGTTTGCAAAAAAGTAAGTCATATAAAGGCCATTCCAATCAGCTTGGAGTTAAAGGGTTTTAGGGCAGTGATTCACACACTTCATACAATGTTAACCCATGTCAGCCCAACCTGGCATCCCACAACCTTATTCATGCAGCTCCCCTTTCACATGATGACAGACTTTGTATGTTGAATGAAAGAGCTCACTACTTAACTGCTAGCATGTTGAGCCACATGTTAGATAATATGCTACTTGTTGAATGTGTTTGACTGTTATTTCCAGTCCAACTGATCAAACACGTACTGTGTAACAGGGATTTGAGAGGTTCGAACAGCCTGAAGCTGATCTACTTGCTGTTGAAGTGGTTTTAGATTTTGGTTTGCTGTGAGTCATACTGTCATGATGACCATCGTGCTGTGCAGCTAAAGGAAAGAACTGTCTACATAAATCATGCATAAAGCCACAAATAACACAAATGAAAAAGGAAACCCACACATATGGAGATGTTATGAAACATGGAATGAATCGGAATTAACAGACTTTTTTGAAGGAACGGTATGGATTGTGAATCTCGGGAATCGGCCTCTAAGGATCAGCTGCCATGATTAACGTTCTCCCGGCTGTCCTCCTCTCTGTGGTACATTCCTGCTCATCCTCTGTCTTCTGCTGCCTGTGGCACTGCCTGTATTCTTGAATGTTGTCCTTTTTGTTCTGTTCATTGAACCGCAGAGGGCTGGCATTTGGTTGGAACAAACTACATCCCTCTATCCCAGAGGTCACTGACTCTGGTCCTCAAGGGCTACCACCCTGCAGGTTTTAGATGTTTCCCTGTAGCAACAAACCTGATTCAAATGAAATGGTTCAACAGCTTGTTGACAACTTCTGCACCAGCTTGTTAATGTGCCATTGATTTGAGTCAGGTGTGTTGCAGCAGGGAAACACTAAAACCGGCAGTATGGCAGCCTCGAGGACAAGAATCCTGTCTCCTGACAACTCCACTCCCTCAACCCTAATCATTTTACCTCTCTTTGCTTGACATCTCACTGTCCTTGATCCACCTCACCAGTGGATCAATGCGAACAAGAATGCAAGGTCGAAGCTGATGCACCTCTCAGGGAGCAGCAGTATGCCTGGTACACACGATTTTGGGGCTGTTTTTGTCCCAATTTTACCTCTTCCTGACTTCGGACGGCAAACACCCGATCATCATGAGATTTCCCTGTCCAATCATATGGTCTGTGGTGTGTTACGAGCCGATTTGTTCCGATAATCCACTCCGAAACGGGTCGTAGCCGATGTTACAACCCAGTACAGGGGTATGATGGACGTAACAGAAGAATGAGAATTGTGGACAGATGTAAAACCGGGAGAAAACAGAATCTGATACAAGTGTGAATGAGGATTAATCCAAAGACAACTGGTGGTGAATCAAGTGCTGGGGTTGGTGAAGCTGCTTAAATAAAGAATATAAGAACTTTTTTCTAAAGTTAACTCAAAACAAGCCAGTAAAAACAAAGCTGATAATAACCAAAAAAAAAGGTGAACAAAAACTGGCCAAGTATATAGTAACAAAGGGTGAAGCAGCTCCAATACCTAGAATTTAACCAAAAGAATTATAAATCACTACAAACCTAAACTAGCCCAACACATTACAGCACACCACCGTGCAGCCCTTCTAATTCTAATTTTACCACTAAACTAACAAAATATAAGGGAGAAGCCAAAAGGGCTTAAAGACTTATCAAACAAAAGAAAAACAAGACTATCAGTCAGTACCACAAACGCCCAAACAGTTTTAACACTGTGGGAGATCTACACTAAACTAAGTTTCTCTAATTCACAAAACCACCAAACAAAGCACAAGCTCATAACCAGAGCTCTCAGACAAGGGCAGACTGTCTGTTCAACGAATACACAGCTGCAGATGGCTTTTATTTCCTCATCGAGTGGCTGTAGGGATGATGATTGGCCTGGCAATTATCCAATCAGGTTGATGAAGGCAGAGGTGTGGTGTAAGGAGCCAGTCCTCAGTAGGCAGGAAGTAAGGTGTGTAGAGCATGACCAATCTCAGATGAGTGACGACACGCAGGCATTGAGGGTAATTAGTGAAATGACAGGCAGCCGTAACAGCCGACAACTGAGAACAATGAACATGTTTAATATTTCCGAGCCGATTTCTGAGGAACGCCGATGACTGGTGACGTGGTACGGAAGAACAAAGAAGTAAACAAAGTCCGTGTTCACGTCGTCTCCTGTCTGTTATTTTTTTCAGTTCTGGCTTTTTCTGTTAACAACAGTCCCAAGACCACCATCATTACCTCGTCCTATACATCCCCTTCCATGCTGTGTGTTGTGTTTTCTGATTGCTGCTATGTTTCTTCTTCTACGTTCAACGTTTGTCCGGCTCGGAGGACTAGATTGTAGACGTGTTGCGGGACAGCATCGTCATGTGTGTGTTGTTCCGTGATTACATTTTCGGAGCACACCACACACAGTACGATCAAAACAGATTTTTTTATCTTCATGTGTGAGGTCTCGACCAGATAAAAAATCTGATGAGATTAAAAAAATCGTTATGTGTGTACCAGGCCTTAGTTACAGAGCTGAATGCAGAACTTAGAGGTCTGACCAAGGTTATTGCTTGCTATTTGAAAGTAAACACTGATAGCGCTCTATGCTTCCTCAGTTTAATTACTGTAAATGACTGAAGAGAAACTGCAGTGGCTTAAAGCCCCCAGAAAATGAGCTAATCCACCAATCACACGGCAGCCACTAAATACATTTAGGGAGCGCTGGCGCCAGGACACAATGACGGGCAATTGATTGCTGTGGGCGGGCTCCATTTATCAAACAAGTTTGAATTTATAAGAGGCCTGATTCTAGATTATTAATTCAATATTTGACCCATTACCGATTAGCTACCATAGAATACCATTAAAGTTTTTTCCTCTATTAAAAATATCTTTTTGCTGACACAATATCAGCTGTGACCGACATTTCATTCATGAATAAGGAAGTCAATCAAGTAATCTCAACCAGTAATCAGACTGTGTAATTAAATAACAGACTGAGGTTGAGATCAGTTATCAAAGAACATAAACAGAGATATGACAGATACATTCAGCTGCATGGATCACATTTCACACACACCAACACAGATGTTCAGCTGAAATGTTAACACACTTCTACTTTTAGTCAAAAAGGAACCTCGGAGAAACACTCAGTAACTAGCCTGTACAAGTACTATTATTATATCCAGACGGCCCCATTTATCTGGATAGGTTGTTTGGTGTGTGTGCGTGTGTGTTTAAATTAAATTGGAGTGACGAGGGTATTCTTAAAACATAAGGTGTAGAAAGTACAGATGATTGCGTGAAAATAGGGAGTAAAATGTCGACTGAAAAGTAAAATAAAGATAGCAGACATTTCTACTTAAGGTCAACATGTATTTGTACTTTGTTACTTGACACCTCTGAATATAGTGCGCCTTAGTTAAACTCCGTAAAACATCAAAGAAGCATCTGTATCAGACACTGTCAGTAAAAATGTAATTGTGAGTTACTACACTTGGAAAAGATGAGTTGGACTGAGTGTAATCCAGCTGCAGGCCATGCCTCCAGGCAGAAGATGATTAAGGACACACACCTGTGGTTGCTGCAGCAGATGCTATCCTGCTAGGTGTTGTCACATTCCTGGAATCATCCAAGGTGCTGGAAGTGGTTGATTCTTGCAGTGTGACAAATTTTCCCTTCTTCATATTATTATTAAAATATTTTCTAATGCCCATTGTCAAAAGAAATCAGTGTACCCCTACTTTACCAAAGCCAACCAATGACTTCGAGCCAAATATCACCATAATTTACAGAACACAGCGCACCCTTTCAGTTATTGTGAGATTTGACACATATGGATAGACATATACACACAACTCTCAAATATCTTGAGAGATAAGTTTCTCAGCGATGAAAGAGAGGAATGGATTGTAGTTATGGTGATTTAGTACCACTATAAAATAGCTGTTAAATAGATGAAAATGATATTCAAAAGTATACAAATTAAAATAAAAAGGCAGGTTCCTGGATGGAAGGGCCTAATTTGTGAATGGACTGGCCTTTATATTTTTATATTTTTATAAGTTTATTTAACAGGGATAAATGTATAAAACTAGAGCCCGACCAATTAATCGGCCAATATTAGCCCTTTTCAATCTGGCCAATATCGGCCGTTTATTCAAAAACGCCGATTTATTTTAATTTCTCATAAAACTAAATGCTTTTAAGTGTCAGAGTCGTGCAGAATGATGTCCTCGTGGCGTTTGTCCACTAGAAGGAGCTCTGACTCCATTCAATTTCAGCAGGGGTAGCTAGTAGCTACAGCCAGGTTACATTACAGCAGCTTGCCGACAGGTAGTTATAGTTATTTTAGTAATTATAGTTATTATTACAGTAATAATGCTGTAAAATTAATGACTCGGCATGTCTCCAGTTTCAGTTTAACTCTGTTTGTCATGTGTAATGACTAGTGCTGGGCACGTTAATGCGTTAATCGCGTGTTAACGCATTAATAGCGTGTTAACACAACGCTTAATTAACGCCGCTAATTTTTTGAATCGCTCATTAAGTTTTTTTTTTTTTTTTTTTTTTGCTGGCTTTGATGACAGAAACATGGCGTCCATGTCTCCCTTCCCTGCTGCAGCGGTGTGTCTGATGTGATCAGGAAAGAGCGGGTTTGTTACCTGTTTCTGTGTTTAGTGCAGGGGTCTGCAGCCTTTCCAATCCAAAGAGCTATTTTCCCCTCAGCCAGCTAAATAAAACT
Organism: Melanotaenia parkinsoni; assembly: GCA_036919975.1. Lineage (NCBI taxonomy): Eukaryota > Metazoa > Chordata > Actinopteri > Atheriniformes > Melanotaeniidae > Melanotaenia > Melanotaenia parkinsoni. Next base: position 29,392,504 of record JBAFTA010000017.1, read on the forward strand.
TCTTTAGAGACACAAATGTTACCAGGCAACTTAATATATATATACATATATATATATTCAATGAGGAGCCACCATAGGATATTTGTTATTTTTGAAGAACCATATTTTTATTTCTGATTTAAGGTCTAAAATAAAGAAAAACATAAAGCCTTTATAAAAAGAGGATAAACAGACTTTCTTCTAAGGGATGTAGATATTTGTGGAAAATTATGTAAAGTAAAAAAAAAAAAAGAAGTCCCTGGTTTCCAACCTAATGACCAGTGTAGCGACTATCTGGTCCTGTCCTTTCTTAGTCGCTCTGGGTGCGGGGGATCCTGGTTATAACGCGCTTTAATGAAACAACGTCCAGACGATGAGGTATATTTGGATTAGCTCCCATTTATTGCATAAAAGAAAATGATGACTTGATGTCCAGGATGGCGGTATACGGCAACAGGTGGAAAAGATGAAGATGGAGGTCTAATGAAAGGTGATAAGATGGTAAAATATGTCCAGACATTAAGTTGTTTTAGCATACGTTTAGCGGTAAAAACCGTGCGACCTCCTGTTACCCAAGCACCCTGTGCTCTGTCATCTCCACGCCTATATGCCCTTCCCCTCCATCCCGCCACCAATAGTGGAGGGGAATACAGGTCACCTGTGCCATTCCCAAATATAAACACCACCACCATGATGAACTTGGACCAAATAAGGAAATGAAATAATGGTTCCTACAACAAGAAAGATAGATTTTAAAAAATATATATTTTAGCCACATATTTAGAGGCATTGTAGAAGGTCCAGAGAACCACTTGCAGCTCCAGAGTCACCGGTTGGAGACCCCTAAAGTCGTGTTACTAAACCCAAGTTTACTGCATTTTCTTTATATAGTAGTAGGCCTTCTTTTAAAGGAAAGAGACATTTTGCGCGTAATACTGCGATGAATCGCGATTAATCGCAGCATGTAATGCGATTAATCGCGGTTAAAAAAAATTTTAATCGTTGTCCAGCACTAGTATTGACGAGTGGTGCGCGCTTCCCTGTGACAGTCAGCTTTTTCTTTACGCTGCAATGCTAAAGTTGTGCTAATTTAGCTTAAGGTACTCCCTGTCTAATAACATTGCTGTGGTTAACCCAACCTAGCATAGCATTCACTAAGTAGCCAGTAACTGCAGAAATAACGTAAGTGTACAAAATATGTGAGATATGAGTGCCAAACCATCTGTGACCATTATATAAAATACAACTCTATCAAAGATGACATCTTTTTGACATTTGAGAAAATCATATCTGATTTATATTTTGGTTCATGTATGATATATGCCATGATATATTTCATGGCAAAGAAAATATTGGAGTAAAAAAAATGTCATTTAACATTAAAGAGCATCAGAAGGCTGCATAAATAATGTTTTCCCAACTTCTTGGTTATATAAATCATACACCTGGCCCAAATCTTAAGATAAAATAATCAGTTCAACTGATAGCTACATTCACGTATGCTCCGGTAGAAAAATTGCACAACACAAATTTTAAAATAAAATGCCCCACACTTAATGTTTTGGTTGATTTCCTCTCACATTTACCTGTTTACAACTTTTCAAAAAGTTTTTCTAACTGTCCTTTAACCTACTTCTAATTTAAATCAGCAAGAAGTATAAAACAAGATGTATTTAATTAATTTATCATTCATTTATACAATTAATTTATAGACTGACTTTTTTTAAGGCATATAATGTCCCAGTTATTCAATGCTTTGTTGCATGTTTTTGGAAATTCTTCTGTTGTAAAGTTAAACATATGACAACAAAATATTGTAAAACAGTGAAATGTTCTGCCTGTAATATATATTTTTGTTGGTGTAAATGTTAAGGTATCAAAAAAGAAGTTAATTTATTCATTATATATATTTTTTTAATTAATCAGCCGATTAATCGGTTATCAGAATTTTTTTCTGCCAAATATTGGAATCGTCATCAACCTCAAAAAATCCATATCGGTTGGGCCCCACATAAAACATGGTTTCATAAAATTATTAGAGCTGGGCACGTTAATGCGATAATCGCGCGTTAACGCAACGATTAATTAACGCCGTTAATGTTTTAATCACGCGGTTTTTCTTGTTTTTTTTTTTTTACTGGCCACTAGCTTTGATGACAGAAACATGGCGTCCATGTCTCCCTTCCCTGCTGCAGCGTGCCTCTGATGTCATCAGAAGAGATCAGGTTTATTAACATGAAGACACGTTTTCTGTCTGGAACTTAAGAAAGAAGAAGAACTGACGTTACTCTTCATCTGTCAAAACCCATGCAGATGGGCATAATTGTTTTACTGTGTTTGATTATGATAGTAATAATGATAAATAATTAAAGGCAAACTCATTAAATGATTGTTACAATTTAAGCAAAAATATCAGTATCAACTTTGGTATAAGCAATCCAAGTAGTCCATCAATACAAACATGTGCGGTATTGTCCAGCCCTGCAGTTCATGCAAACTGGACAAAAGAAGAAAAGAAAATGTTACCTGGTCTGATGAGTCTGCATTTCAGGTGCTACGTTCAGATGGTAGGGTCAGAATTTTGTGGAAACAACATACAACATACCACACATCCTATCAACAGTCCAGGCTGCTGGTGGTTTAATGGTGTGAGAGCTCTTTTTTTTGGCCCACTTTGGCCCCCTTAGTACCAACGTGGTCTGGTTGAACCAGCACAGCCTACCTGAGTATTGTTGCTGACCATGTCCATCCCTTTA
>JBAFTA010000017.1:29417148-29429313 GCA_036919975.1 Melanotaenia parkinsoni
GAGAGCACTCCACCCTTTTCCGGCTGAGGACCATGGTCTCGGACTTGGAGGTGCTGATTCTCATTCCAGCCGCTTCAAACTCGGCTGCGAATCACTCCAGTGAGAGCTGAAGATCATGGCCCGATGAAGCCACCAGAACCACATCATCTGCAAAGAGCAGAAACCCAATCCTGAGGCCACCAAACCGGATCCCTTCAACACCTCGGCTGTGCCTAGAAATTCTGTCCATAAAAGTTATGAACAGAATCGGTGACAGAGGGCAGCCTTGGCGGAGTTGGTTACTATGGTTATAGTAATATAACATATTAAACATTATAAGATCAATATTAATATATTTATTTAACATTTCTTTTGCATATCTTAATGAAATTATTCTATGGAAACATGAAGAAGGTAGCTGCTGTTCCAGCATATCCGACCATCAGTGACGATGATGAAAAGGAGGAAGATGATTTAGAAATGGATCCTGCCGACATATGTTTCTATTAACATATTATGTACTGAATTGTAATTAAATGTTTCATAATGTTCTATAATGTTTTAAACTAATGTTTATTAAATGTGTTAATTTTTTTTAACATTTTGTTCCAAATACACTTTTTATATTTGTCTTTACCTGAATAGGGCAAGCGACTACTTTTGATTGCTTCGTTTCTTTTAATTTTCAGCATGAAACGAAAATATTTTTTTAGGTGTAACAGCAGATTGTAGGTCTTGTGATATAACACTTTAGGGTTAAAATTTTTAATTTCAGAGTATTTCAATGAGTGCCCTATAAAGGGTTTTAATGGACACCCTCCAGCCAATCAGAATCGAGTATTCACACAGACCTTGCAATAACTTCAAGTAATGTAGTGAGAGAATTTTACATCTTTGCATGGAAATATCAACACTCAAACAATATAACGTGCAATTGTGCTACAAACTGCAAACCATGTGCAAATTTGCCAATAAGAGGAACAATGAGAGCAGATCCAGAAGTCTTCTTTATCTGCTGCATGCTGTAGACCTCCATGATGACCCAGAGCTTCAGTGGAGAGTCAGTCAGGTGCTGGGAGTTCAGGACCTGTAGACACACACTGGCAGACGGACAACAAACGTTTACAACAGTGTTCAACCGTTTGCTTTATTTAGCTTAATTTATAAGGACGTTTATATTATTACAGTTTCTGGTTTACAGGCTGATGCCAGACTGACATATTAGCTTGAGTAATTATGTTGTATGAAAATGTGGAAGGAATATTAGATCATTTAAAACTTTCTGAGTTATGTAATATAAATATGAAGTTGTTTTATTTGCAACATTGTAATGCACATGAATCATTTATGTTCAGAGTTTAAATAAGTAAAGAAAATCAGACAAAACAAGTAAAGTAACCCTAACTTCACTTAACAGCCAGTAATTGTCTGTAATTGTCATTTAGGAAGTGTAACGAGTCGTGTGTCGGTTAAAGTGACGTCATTTCGAATATCTGCAATTCTTTTGCGACAATTAATTACAGACATTTTTAATTGTATTTTTGACTAGTCAGAATGAAATTGTAGATATCTTTATTGAAAATTACTACTTATTATAATATATTTACGACTAGTAAAAATTAAATCATTGATATATATAATGTTAATTCCGTCAAGTTTAGCTATTAAATGTTGAAACGGCTTGCCATACCTCCACTCTTTCTTATATTTTAACTCCTAATAATTCATCTTTATCAATAGAAAGAGCAATCCCTCCTTGATTATCTTCAAATATCCTTACTGGTACAAAATGGCATTCCTTGGTCATTCAGCTTAACCACTGAACGCCACTTATTCAGCCTCACATGTTGATAAGGCTACTGTTGGCTGTTTCTTAGATCTCCATGAAGTAACAGGCCCACTTTTGTTTAGGCTAAAGCAGTAGCTTGTTGTGCTCCGCCCTTTTTTGATCTGCAGCCCACTCTGCATCAGAATATGCTACAAATTGAAGATTCTCCTCACTTTTCTTGTAGCATAGCTTTCGGCATTTCTTTCAAACCATTTAGTGACTCTATCACTTGCTCCAATGATGAGGTCATCAATCCAAATAATCAGAACTGTCCTCTCACTTTCAGCATGTCTGGTATGACCTGCTGGGTTCTAGAAAAATTTTTTTTTACTGTGATGATTGTGCAACATTTTGCTCCAGTTGTGTCCAGATTGTTTCAAACCAAACAATGACTTGTTCAGTTTGCAGGCTAGTTTTTTACCTGTGTCTGCCTTAGTTCATACCCTGCAGGTTGCTCAATATACACCTCACAATCAATAGGAGCATGTAAATAAGCAGTTTTAATATCTATCTGGTATAATTCCAAATCACTGTGATGCCATTTGCATTAGACTCCGCACAGATGTCATACTTGCAATTGGTGAAAATATCTCATTATAGTCTGTTGGCTATAGCTATTTACCACCTATCTGGCCTTGTATGTCTCAGTCCCATCTCCTTTGTCCTTAACAGCGTAAACCCATTTACACCCCTCTGCATTTTGTCTTCTGGCAGTGTGGTAAGATTAAATATGTAATTTTCTTGTAAGAATTAGATTTTTTCCTTCATAGCATTTGCCAATTTCTCTGATTTAGAGGAAGTCGTGGCCTCTTTAAAGGTTTGTGGTGTGTTACATATCAGTCGGGAACAATAGTCAGCATTGGTTGTTACATAGTCATCACTTAAAATTTTACACACCTTTAAATGTGGAGGAGATTCCCTCTCTCTTTTAGATAAGCATACACCCCGACTTTCCTGTTCTTTTTGTATTTTCGCCACTCACTGTGGGTCCAGTTTGAACCTCTTGTGTCACTTTTGGAGTCTGATCTGCAACTTGGGATTCTGACCTGATGGATGATGATCTTCTATTGACAGATTCATCATCAAAAACCTCTGGCTCTGTCTGATCTGTCTGAGTTTGCCATTCATCTCTGTTTTTAACTTGACTACACTGTGTTTCATGACTTACCTTTAATCTGGATAGTAGACTAGGTATGATGGGCTGTTTTTGTGGTAACCAACATAGATCCCTGTATCACACCTCAGGCCTAACTTTCTCTTGCTCGGTCTGTATGAATTACACACAGAACCAAACTCTCTCTTCTTTGATAAATCGGGTCTGTTAACATGTTGTACGGGGTCTGACCCACATTGTAACACCTATTGCAAATGTCTACAGCTCTTTGGGCAAGTTACTCTCTATTAACATACATCTTGCCCTCTCAAAGAGTGTTCTCCAGTTTCTTTCAGCTGTCCCATTCTGATGAAGTAAAAGGCTGATGTGTCTGATTGCATTTTTACTTAACAGTGACTGAAAGTCTTGTGCTCTTGTACTGTGTAAACTTATTACCATGGTCTTATCTTTTTATCTTCCCACGAGGGGCTGTGTCCGCAATAAACTTTTCAGAGGCTTTGACTGTGTCACTCTTAGCCTTCAAAAAGAACACACTCCTGAAAAATGCTAGCATGTACTTGAATCCATCCTTAGTCTCTGGCTCAATAAGGCCGACTTAGTCTGTGTGCACTGGCTCAAGCACTTTGTTTGTTCTCGCATCAGGTTACCTGTTTCTGCTCTGGGGAAATTTACTTGAGTACATGTTTCACACTTTAAGGTAGACTTACCAACTTTACCCCTGATTTTCATTCCCTTTGCCACATTCTCAAAGTTACAGTGACCAAGGATTTTATGCTATTCCTGAATATCATAACATCCCTGAGTTACATCACCTTGTTATTCATCATCATCTTTTTATCATCACAAATGTTCAAGTAATATAGTCTATCATGCACCTTAATGTCAAACTTTATACTGTTCTTACAGATGAGTTGATCTTCTCCCTGCTTGAAGTTGACTGTGGCTTCCTTGGATGTGGCTGCTTTGACAGAGAAAATGCTCTGTGGATATGCTAGGATGTACAGCACTCATGTCATTGTTGTCACTCTGCGTCCCGTAGACAGACCCCTGCATCACCTCTTTTCAGCTCGACACCACTGGCTCTGGTTCCATCAACCAGCTCCAATAAGTGATCCTCTGGTTTCATCAGGAGTGTCCAAAGGCGGTCCTTGAGGGCTTCTGTCCTGCAGGTTTTCAGTGTTTCCCTGCTTCAACACACTTGACTCAAATTAAATGGTTTTAACAGCCTATATTCTGCACAATTACTCATTAATTTGAGTCAGGTGTGTTGGAGCAGAAAAACATCAAAAACCTGCGGGACTGCGGCCCTCGAGGACTGAAGCTGGACACCCCTGGTTTAAATCTTTTGATGTCCATGATGATGTGCGAAGTTGCTCCGGTATCCACCATTAGTCCATTCCGTTTTAATCCATGGATCTGGCATCGTTTTAAATACAACAGTGTGGTTGTCCATGTCAGCTGCTTGTTTCACATTACTCCTCTTCTTTCATCGGCAGTGGATGTCTTTGTGGCTGGAACTTAGTACATGCCCAGGCCTTGTGTCCTCTTTGGCCGCAAGTGTACCACATTAACGTCGTTGTCACTTTTTCTCTCTGTGTCGCTTTAGTTGTAAAGCCACTTGCCTTCATCACATTATCTTCACTTGCGTTGGCACTGAATTTCTCTGTGTTCTTGTAGCTTCTAAACTTTGTTTTGAATTCATCAAACGTCGGCCTATCATTATCGTCTTGTGTTACATGAACTACAAATGGTTTGAACGATTCATGCAGACCTTTCAGAATCATTGCAATCAGTAGACCATCACTCAGAGTCTCTCCCGCATTTCTGAGTGCAGTGCTAGCTTTCTCAGCCAGGATAATATGGTCTGGTACACTTTAACTGGTGGCTTCCTGGAGCGATGTTGGTTCAGTGTAGAGGCTAAATACTCGTGGTTTCCACAAGCATAACTTTCCCTCAAAATCTTTGCTTTTCTGCTGTCTTCTGCTATTTTGCTCATTTTTGTTTGTATTCATCTTCTATTTCTTCCTCCTCCTTGTGTGGATCTACTTCTACTTCACACAAATGGCATTTTTTTTAGGCCTAGCAAGCGCTGGTGTTCTAAAAACGTTGTTATCCGTTACTCATAATTTCTCTAATCTCCATGGAAACATAAGCTGTGCCATTGGTTTCCAAAATCCCTCCTGAGTCCATAACCTGTTGGTGCCGTCATCATGAAGGCAGGATAGCCGGATTAATGTGGTAATTTACAGAGGAAAAAATACATACACACACACACACACACACACACACACACAGCTCCATCTGTGTTTTCTGAACTGGAAGAAGGTAACCCCAACTTCCTCCTTTATACTGAGCATGTATCCCTCCACATACAACTGTGACATTAATTTGAGAGGCACATACACAACATATTCCAGTCAACAACTGTTAATTTGAACTTGGGGAACTTGAGAAAAGAATTTTATATTTTAATGAATATAAATTGCAGCCCCCTCCTTCACTCTCTCTGAAGGCAGGCGCATTTAGAAGCAATTTGTGAACATCTCGTATAGCTGACAGCAGCGCAGCAGGGGGCATTTCTAGTTCAGAGTCAGGATAATGACAAGTTTTTCAGCACAGCAACTTGGGAATGAGTGCTGGTTAATATGTAATGTTTATTGGATGCAGGAACATCTGTTTTTCCTACTCAGTTGTCTGACAACATACAGAAAAATATGTTTGTGCAGCCCACACTCACTGAAGAAGACAACTTATGTTATCGCTAATATTTTCTGTGATGACACATCATGGAAAGTCATCAAAGTGTAACTACACCCTCTACTTCTTACAAACCAGTCTTTCAACTCTGGTTTCACTGGGATGCTTTTCTTTGTGAACTTGCTTTGAATCAAACCAGTAATGGTTCTTCAGTTTGCCAATTCCTAATCTCTACTGTGTTTGTCTTCTTCCAGGCTTGAATCCACCCAGAAACCTCATGGAGCATGATGTGGAGCGCCCAGCCATCAGGAAGCCCAAGTTGCCCAAGCAGGCCCGAGAGGACCTGCCTAAACAGCTGGCAGAAATAGACCGAGCGAAGAAGATCCAGCGGTACGTTCAGAAAGACGGCAAATGCAACGTCCATCACGGGAATGTGCGAGAGACATATCGCTATCTGACAGACATTTTCACCACGCTGGTGGACCTCAAATGGAGGTTTAATCTCTTCATCTTCGTTTTGGTGTACACGGTGACATGGCTCTTCTTTGGCTTCATGTGGTGGCTTATCGCTTACCTCCGGGGTGACCTGGACCATTTAGCAGATAACAAGTGGACTCCATGTGTCAATAACCTCAATGGGTTTGTATCAGCTTTTCTGTTCTCCATTGAGACGGAGACGACCATTGGTTATGGATATAGGGTCATCACGGACAAATGCCCCGAGGGGATAGTTCTGCTTTTAGTTCAGTCAGTGCTGGGATCTATTGTGAATGCCTTCATGGTGGGTTGCATGTTTGTGAAGATCTCGCAGCCCAAGAAACGAGCTGAGACACTAGTGTTTTCAACCCATGCGGTCATCTCGATGAGAGATGGACGACTGTGCCTGATGTTCAGAGTCGGAGACCTCCGAAACTCCCACATCGTTGAGGCTTCGATCAGAGCCAAGCTTATCAAGTCTAAGCAGACCAAGGAGGGGGAGTTCATCCCTCTGAACCAGACGGACATGAACGTGGGTTACAATACAGGAGATGACAGGCTCTTCCTTGTATCTCCGCTCATCATCTGCCATGAGATAAACCAGCACAGCCCCTTCTGGGAGATCTCGCAGGCTCACCTGGCCAAGGAAGAGCTGGAAATCGTTGTCATCTTGGAGGGGATGGTGGAGGCCACAGGTGAGCACCCTCATTCATAAAGTCAGACAAAATTAAGACAGTTCAGTAAATCTGTGATGTTATTTGGAGCTAATTACAATAACTTATACACCAATGAACCCTTTCGTAATTTATGCATACACCACTTGCGCATGCTCGTAACTGCTTCTGCTGGCCAGAAAGCTAAGCTGTCAATTGAAGTAATCAGTGGGTCTGTCTTTACCGGGGAAGTTAAAGTAATTCCAGACAATTATTGTGGTTTTGACTGTTCAAATCTTTAAGGCAAGAAGGCATGGAAATGACAAAAGACGTTTTTCCAAACTCTGGTATCTTTTTTTCTGAGATACCAAATTTAAAGATGGCTGCACCCAGTACCTCCTAATTTGTTCATTGTTGTCTTTATTAAAATCCTGTATAATATATTTTGTGTCTGTTAAGTTTCTAGTGCAAACAGCAGCGAGTTGTTGTAATTGATAATTAGTTTGTAATGGTGGGTTTGTTCGTGAAAAATGCTGGGATAAGCTCCAGCTTACCCGCGACTCGTAATGGACTAAGCAGTAAAGAGAGAATGAATTAGTAGATTCTTACAAACTGACTGCTTTGGAGGTGTACATTTTTTCTGAGTTGGTGCAGCTGGAACCCAACTTCCTGGTGATGATGTCACCAACTCCTGACCGCTCGGAATTCTAAGACAAGTGGAACACACGTTTAACCATGAAACTAGCTGCAGCTTCACCCAGAAGGAATCACCTCGCCTCTGCCTCCCGAGCTCAGTTTGGAGGTGGAAGGAGGAAGGTTTATAGTAATAGTTATACACAATGAAATCAGAAGTAGTTTAGTTAGTTTAAGCCATGCTCACAGCATGGCTCCTGGCATGTAATGTCCCGGTGTTGTCCAATTTACATTAAATATTTAGAAATGTGTGCAATTTCTAATGTGTAAAATCTCTAAATACACAATCATTTCAACATGTAATAGTTCCATTTTCTTTCTTTCAGAGTAAAATGTTTAATAGTGATTTGGAAACAGCTGATATTATTTACATACTAACTTTTTCAGTTTTGTATTGTGTGGTAAACAGGCCATGGATCTGCCCATCTCTGCTAACAACTTTTCTTCCTGATTTTTAGAGATTTGAGCCCTGGGCTCTGTAGGTGGATATCCTCAAAATAAGTTGAGTCCGTTGGATGATTTTACAGTGTTCCCCTGTAATCGGTGCTCAGCAGCCCATCTTTCTAACAGTCTTTTCTTTTGTGAGATTATTTGATTTGAGCCACTTTTTCAAGTTGAATGGTAACTTGGCTGGAATTGGCTGTAAATTCAGTACAAATAAATTAAATTAAATTCTGACTCTTTTTCACACATGAACATTGTCCTGAAAATTGGGCTCAGTCTTTGTCAGCAGTTTTCCTTTTAACACTCAGTCGACCACAGACTCTGCTTGTGTTTCACAACTTGAAGTACTCTAAACATGAAGAAAATAAATTACTTTACTGAAAGTTTCTGCATTTGCACAAGTGTGAAATGAGTGTGATATAAGTTTTGTTACCTGCACCTGTGCCAGTGGGTTCACTGGGTTCCTCTGCAGTCCATTGCTGCCTCTGTTGTAGTGGTCAAAGCTCAAGCTAATCACAACGTCAACACAATGTCATAAGACGTGATAAACAAGGATGCAATGCTGTAATACTCAATGTTGATTCTTGGAATTGTTGCAACAATCAGACACATGGGTAATCATGTTTGTTTGGGTTGTTCTTCTCCTTAAAATATTTGACCTATTCTTGACTTTCCACTGCAATCTATGTTAGCAAAGGAAAAGAATGAACCAAGAATTTATTTAGCCATGCAAGACATCACTCTCTATTCAAAGTGAATGAGAAATAAAACTGTTACTGCCTGCAATGACCTAAATCAGTAAAATATCACTGAATACAGCAGGAATAGTCTTGGAAGAAGTTGTGTGAGATGTTTAATGCATATAATTGTACACTAGGTCAACTGAATTGAATATCACGATATTCATTAAGAAAAAAATAAATAAATAAAGAACATGAGGTGCAAAACTTCATAGACTCTGCAGTGTGCTGTAGGCTGATTACATCCCCAAGTGTTGGTGCTTTTGACCCAACAGCTTGTATATTTAGAACACTGTGCACTCAGCAAAGTCTAAATCTAATATCTAAATCCAAAAACAAAAAACCGCAAAGCAGAACTTGAATTCCTTTTTCTAAAGAAATGAGGTTTCTGATTAAAAAAGATATTATTGTAAAGCATCACATTAATTTGATTTATCTCAAAACACTGCTGTCTTCACTGTTAGTGTTTTTCTTCATTATGTGAAATAAGAAATAAATGAATCTTCCTCTCAACATGATTCATGATTTTCTCCAAATGTAGTGACGCTTGCATCTAATGTTGTGTGACAGCCAGGTAAAACAAACATTAGCTGTAATAGTAGCTTTGTTTGCTAATCTTAAAGCTAATGACAAACCATTTCTTCTAAGAAGACCAAACCTTCACAGTCCCCGAAAGAAGGCAAGTCTGAGTCATGTTTATTGTACACCAATGAACCACAAAAGCTTAGTCTGCTGTGTCGTCTGGCACCACAACATTTTCAGCCATTTACTTTAAAATCTTCCTTTGAGGTTTAGAGACACCACAATGTCTGGCACACATTGCTCCCCTTTGAGAACAAGTCAATAAGAAATGTTGAAATAACATATCTACTACGCAGCAGCAGTATTTAAGTTTAGTCGTGTGCTCACATCATTAACACATGGTAGCTCTGAACATGTTTATACTGAGAGAGCACACGTCCACAAGCTATGCTGAAAAATCTAAATTTATCCTAATCATACTATAATATATGCTTTTATCTTCACAAACAGAATGAGACTGGGTTCAGAATGAAAAAAGATAAACTAAAATATTTATGTAAAGACTGATGTAGCATTTTCTATGTCCTGAACGGAGAAAATCTGCAGGGCAAAGCTGCACAGCCAGAAGCAGAGTGACCACATCTGGATGGCCAACAGGATATGTGAGAGGGATACAGCAGCTGAGGAAATTAATACACAAAACCACATATTACATGAAAAGATCTTAAGATGCGTGATGTGAGTTTAGTATGCAGTCATTTGTCCCACTGCCAGTTTGAATAAAATCAAATGAAAGTATTACATAATGGCTGAGTGGTGTGTTTTAAAGCAGCTTCTGGAGCCTCACAGATGACTGTCTGCAACAGACAGCTGAGCCAGAAAGCAGACGATTAATGTCAAACGGCAACTAAATGCTGCTGGAAAATAATTAACAGCTAGCTAATATAAGAAGAAATGTCTTTAAATCAGAGAGTAAAGACACTATAGACCAATAAATGTATCAGGTTTAAAACTTTAAACCTGTATGAAAGCCACAAACCGTGTGTTTTACTTCTTCATCGCAGATGTTGATGGAAATTAAACATCTGAGAAACACTTACATATGCTCATGGTCTTTGTTTAAGGGCAAAGTAAACTGAAGGTTGAAGAATCCTTGGGATCTGGCTAGCATTGAGTGATGCTAAAGCTAACTTCTGAGTTGTCATAACTGATTTGCAAAAACGATGGTGTAGAAACACGTAGCTTTCAGTAAAATTTGTGAAACTTATTTTACTTATCACTTTCGAATGCTTGAATGCTTTGAAACTTCAGAAAAACCTTACGTTTCTCATTCTTTTGTGTGTTGTGTGTCTACGGTGAAACTGTACTTGAAGTGCTGCTTTGACCTAAATGCTAACACTAGCGTGACAGCATGCTCACAGGGAGAGGGTAACACTGAAGTGAAATTGCAATCCAATTCTTGGAACAATGACTCCCATCTCGTTCCTCAGTTGTTTTTCTACACATCACAGTGTGGGAGAGGGAGATTCTTTAGCTTGATTTTAATGTTCTTTCCATACTTTTCTAGAACACATGGCGTTCTGCTTTTTACCTCTTTTCTTATTCACACCATTTGGCCAGCAGGGCATGCAATATTGATGAATCCCCGCCTGTCTACAAGAGCAGAGGATTTTAAGTCTTTGCTGCACATGTGAGCCGGTTAGTCGAGACTTGACCATCTCTGGCACTTTACACCCCGCCTGCGTTGCAAATTCTTTTGTCAGTGGGGTGTTTCTCAGCTCCAAAAATGCTTCTATTCTTTTTTATTTGCTAATACATGACATCTAAAATACCAGTTTGCAGAAGCAGAGACAGCTTTCAACCACAACTGTGCTAAAATGTAGCAAAAGAAAGGGGAAAAAAACTTAACTGTGAAAAATAACTCAATGAGTTCATTAACCTGACAAGATTTATCTGCTATGGAGGTGTTGAGCTGTCACTCCATAGTAAACAATGGAGATCTTAACTTGTTATAACATGATAAGTTTTATTGTAAAAACGTGAAACATATCACGTTATTGCGTTTTAGCTCTTGTAAGAACATAAAAAAACAGATTTTGTTGTGAATTAGAAATAATGAAGCAAAATACAGTTTATGGAGATTATTCTCATTAAGCAGAAACATTTCAGTTGATTTTGTCAAGGGTTAATTGTTTTACTCAATTTATTGCTGTACACATAGGAATCAGTTATCAAATCAAATTAAATCAAATCAAATTTCGTTTATATAGCACTTTTCACAATGTGCTTTACATAATACCAACAATCAAATATCAATTCAAGTAAATTTTAACATGAAATTAAAAAAACAAGCCTTCGCGTACCCAAGCATATAACCTAACCAAATTAAAAACAACACCTAATCATTCATTGTCTCTCACGCACTCATACAGATAAAGCACACAAAAGCCCCCTCACCCACCCGTCCTATTTTACACAAACACGCTCCAGTCCCTAGCATCAGGCCAGCTGTTGTGAGGAAGTGATGTTTTGGGAATCTGTCCACACCGAGAGCCACCCCATCCACGACCACAGTGACCGCCGCCACAGGAACCACACTAATCATGGCCAGCTGGGTCCCACAAGGCAACCGGTTGGGTTCCAGTGCAGGAACCCACCGTCCACCCAGACAAGGGTGATCCCCCTTCAGACTGAGCAGGCATAGCCCCTGGCATGAAGAACCCCAATGAAGAAAACACTGGAAAACACTGGGATTAAAGTAAAAAGTTTAAAAAAAAAACAAAAAAACTTGAAATAAAAATTTAAATATAGTAATTTTCTTTATCAGACCTGACGTTACACCCCTAAAACTGGATGTTAACACCTTAACTTCCGGTAGTGGAAGTTAAGATAAACAGTCAAGCTAAGAATGAAAGGTTAGAGAAATTATATCCAGAAATGGGGATAATGAAGCAGTGAAGGTGCATGGATGGAAGTTATTGTGCATATTGTGAATATTTCTCTCTCCTCACCATCTAG
>JBAFTA010000017.1:29437313-29450224 GCA_036919975.1 Melanotaenia parkinsoni
GTGTGTGTGTGTGTGTGTGTGTGTGTGTGTGTGTGTGTGTGTGTGTGTGTGTGTGTGTGTGTGTGTGTGTGGTGTAATTTTGCTGCCATCGTAAACTCTGGTTCATATTTAACATTTTTTCACACCGCTGCTTGAAGGATAAATATTTGTGATGAGAGCCTGACAATGAGACAAACAAATTGAATCGTGTGGTTCGGACACACATAAATGTGTCGTGTCTTTTCAGGGGACAAAGATCAGGATTTTCATATCTACACAAAACTAAAACAAGAAAACTCTTTTCATGTTATCATGTTTTTATTGCACTCAAGTTTATCACCAATGCTATTTTTCAACAATCAGTATGATCAAAAACACTTTTAATAACATTTAAAAGTTATTAATCTAATTAAAAAAAGTCTGGAGAAGATTAAAATCTTAATTTTGATTGCTCCTGGTTTATATCTTAAAATACTTTCACTCAAAAAGCAGTCTGAAATGAAAAGGCTCCTTGTTCATCTGTTAACGTTGTGCCAGTGGAAGTCTAAACTATGCTTTATAACACACTTTTAATTCACATTTTAAAGATGTCTGAAATACAGTCTGTATTTTTCTGACACGTGCCGGTGCAAGTCTAAAGCTTAAGACATATCAGTTTGGCTCTTTAAATTCCTCAAACTGTAGTTTCAGCTGGTGGATATCTTTCTTGACTAAAGTTAAAATAAACATAAATGCAGTGCTTCCTGTACCCAATATAATACAGAAATAGAAGTAAATAGCTTTCAGGCTTTTACATGTTGAGTCTTCCCTTTGTTAGTTACTGAAATAAAAATATGGCATTATACAACAGTGAAAAGATCCTTAACCCTTTAAAACAACCCCAAAATAGAAACATCAGTGGTTTCACGACCAAACAGCAGATTATTTCTACAACAAAGCCCCACAGCCCATTACAAAATGACAGCAATCAGCATCTGAAATACATGATTCTTTCTTACAACATGTTTTTACAAAGTAAACAAACAAAGTCCATCCTGAAAACAGTCCAATGTTAAAAGATTAAATCTGCAGCATCTCTTCAACTTAACCCGATACTCGACAAAAGCAGAATAGTGGTTCTGTTGTTTCTTAGAAACTTGTTTCAGCTGGATTTCTGAGGCATAAATTCACAGCTCTGCACAAAGCATTAAGACACAACTAGAAATTAGGTCATTTTGTTAACATTATCAAGAGGAACTGGCCTCTGATGAAAAAACTACCAGCTGGTATAAATATGCACAGATGTTTGTACCAGCTGTTTGAGATATGCCATTCAGTTAGTGAGGTACCTGAAGCTCAAAAAAACACAGTACAAACAGTGACTATGTTACACTGTGGAAACTGAGGCTTTAAATTATATTTGATAACCCCAGAGGCTCATTTTAAATAGTTAGCTTGAACAGTAAACAATAAAGCAGCGCAGCGAGAAATGTGATACCATGAAACATGTTATCTTCAGTTTTGTCTGTATTGCGTATTAGTACTTGTACTCAGTGGGTATTATTATGTATTTCTGAGTATCAGCAGAGCTAACTAAACTGTAATCAGCGGATAACTTGCCAACATGTTAGCTGCTGGTATCTCTTCTCAGCTAACATGTTTAACAGCAAGTTCACTCCATATTATAGTTCCACAGTTTATCACATTGTTAGCTATAGCTAACTGCAGCTAACATGCTAGCATTAGCCACTAATGCTAGCATGTTAGCTATAGCTAACTGCAGCTAACATGCTAGCATTAGCCACTGATGTTCTCCTAGCTTACAACTGATTTAAGAGGGGAAGCTCAACTGTATTCAACAAATATAAGAGCGAAATCTTAATTTAAAATGATGTTTTTTTCCTTTCCTTAAACAATCTTAAAGCATTCAAAACACAAAGCAGAAACATTTACCATGGCTACCCTCTGGTTTGCTTTATTTTTTCTTAAAAGGTCACTTTAACAGCAGATAAAGCGCTTCTCAATCCAGAAACATTTTCATGTTTTATCAAATTATAAATAAAGATTTTACTGTTTAAATAGCAGAAAAAAAATTTATTTATTTTCTTGAAATTAAACAAATTGGAGCTGGAAACCTTTCCTGAGTTACGAAGAAGGAATCCAAACTCAGATACTATTTTCTGTGGTATTATTAGGAGATTGGAGATTCTGAGTTCCCAGTTGTAATAAAATGCAGCGAAATTTTCCTGCTTTGTGTTCGGTCAGTTTGGCCGCTGATGAACCTGCATTTCCTGTATGCATTGTTGCGATTTTGCATCTTTTTCGTGTAAATTTTATATTTTGTGTGCCAATTTTTGTAATTTTATACCTAAAGAATGAATAAAAAGTAATAGCTCATATTTATAGCCTGAACCCTGCTGGGCTCTTTACGCTCTCTGGATTTAAAGGTCATTGCTGTCCAGACAGCTGGCTGCTGCTCAACACAAGTTCACAACAACTGAAAGTGACATAAAAAATAATAACGTAGATAAATTATGCGCTAATGAAAAAATGTACTGACTAAACCTTCACACTGAAATGTTAAGCTTTAAATGTTAATGCAGCTGGGTTTTAGTAGTGATGACTCATTGAAAGGAGACTTATAATCATACTGTGCATGATATTTGCCTGTTAATGAAGTCAGTACACAGGGTTACGTGAGCTGACCTTTTCAAGTAGGTGTACTCTAGTCTAAATGTTGAAATGTGTCGGCTTCTCTAGCTAGCAAACACTTGGGGTTTGAGGGGTGATGGCAGGTTGTTGTTGTCCATGTTGTTTGTATCAATGGCAGAAACAGTGGAGGAAAGACCTTCCAGTGGGTATTTCTCCAGTATGTCATGCACCTCCTGCTGCACACTCTGAGTCCAGAGGAGGAGATCAGCCTGGAGGCTCTGAGCAGCTTCCATCAGGGCCTCCTGCCGACTGCTTAGCCCTGACAGCAGCTCCAGATTGTGATTGAGCTGTGCCAGAACTGGGTTGGTGGCAGCCACGCGGACTTCTGGACCAGAATGGGGCCACTCGCCCTCTGAGCTGCTGCATCCTGGGGAAGCTTGGCCCGACATGTACCGCTCAAATTCCTCCAGGGAAAGGTTGAGAGACTGAGCATCTAACTTCTCTATGAAGGCAGCTGCACAGCACTAAAAAAGACAAACACTCTAGATTAAAATCGTGGCTGGGATTCTGGCAGATGATGTAGATTAAGCTGAGTCACACAGAACCAGATGGCCTTACTGTTAAAGAAAAAGTTACACATCAAAACTTGCACATGATGAGAGACTGGCTCACCGAACTCCTGTCAGACAACACCATCTCCTAACAGATGGTGAACAATCACAATACGGTTGTATTAGTTTGTGTCCTCTCTTGTTTGTCATTTTAAGGTCATTCAGATTTCAATGAGGAGGGCTGAGCATGTTGGACAATTGCATTTTCGTTCAAACTTCATTTAAATTTAAATTTAAATTTAGTTACAGTTGGTTAGGTTTAGGCTTTAGAAGCTCTTTGGTAAACTTCAAATAAAACCAAAAAAGTTAAAAACAATGAGGCTAAAATGGACTCCACCATGTGTTACAAAGCAGAGGCTGTTTTGTTACCAAGGGTAAGAGTCTCGTCCATCATCAAGACACAAAAGAAGCTTCTAGATAAAGACCTTATTATAAATGTTGCCACAAAAGAATCTACAATTCAGATGAGTCCGGCGCGCAGTTTTAGGGTCTGAAAATTACATAATGAATCTTTAAGACAGAAGCTCTAATGAGATCACAAACCATCTCATGAAGAGTGCAGCGAAGGACGCACGGTCTATAGAAAATGTGCAACGAGGTGAACACACAGAATTGTTGGAGTAATTTGCCATATTGGGTGCACCCACGGGCTTGTTACATCGGCTCAGCAGTGGCTCTCGTCTTTTTAATCGCCGTCTTATTCAGAATTTCTGACCAATATTTAATCTCTTATCATTTTTTTCCTAAATTGTGAGGATTTTCATCCCGTTTCCATCTTGGAACAGAGTAGTGAAGTTGGATAAACATCCCAGAGAACAGTGGACGTCTCCAGAAACATTTCCAGGTGATGTGCTTCTGGCTGACCTTGGTTTGGATATGAAGTTTGGTTTATGTGAGCAGAAGTAAAGCCGGCTGCATATGAATGGGATGATGAGAGAACAGGTGAGATGGTACACCTGAGTTCACGTAGAAAGGTTTTAAAAGCAGCTGTACCGTTGTGAATGAAACTCTTGTGTGCAGACCACGTTCCTGCAGCAGACTGATTGTTGCTCTCTGATTATGAGCATCAGTGCTGTTCTGTCAGACAATCAGGACATTTTACTCTTTTCAGATGTTTCAGAGATCAGATCAGATCCAGCAGGGCTCCACACTGACTTCTTTTAGGAGGAGCGCCGTGGCCCCTAACTTAAATTTTTAGGAGCACAAGCAGAAAATTTAGGGGCGCACACTGAAATCACCTTTCATAGCAAATATTCACATTTCCTTTCATTTTCACTGTATTATTGATAAATATTTAAACAATAAATTCATAGACGTTACTCTGACGGTAAGCCAGCTCAGGATGATCCAGCAGCAGCTTTGTACGTTTTATTTTTAGCCTGGTCCTGAAACAGGCGAACGTCGTCTGTTCTAGATGCAGCTGGAAGCTGCAGTGTGAGGACCAGGCCTGGTATGAGTGATTTTAGACGGGGGAGGGGTCTGCACAGCACCCGCTCCTCATTGGGAAGAGTAAACTACGTTCATTCACTTCAGTCTCCAGAAGTCCCCAAAAATACCAGAAAAAGTTACTAGATTTGTTGTTAGTCGCTTTTTAAAAAAAAGTCGCTAGATGGGTCTGAAAACTAAATACAGCGACAAAGTCCTAAGTTGGCAACACTGAGGAATAATAAATTCCTCCAAGACCGGCAACGGAAAGTGTCGTTAGAAACGGTAGTTAGGTGCCCAAAAACGTTTTACACACCAAATTAAAACAAGGTTTAGAATTAACATAAAAAATAATGAAAAAGATTTACACATTATTAAATGACTTTCTTTAGAATTAAACCGTTTTGTTGTAATAACTCCATTTGCATGAGTTGAATTAACTAATTTTATTTAATTATAATTTTATTATAGTAAAATTAATTCTTTAAATTAAGCTGGAACCACATAATGTGGAATAATTTGAATGAACTAAGCTGGACCAGAATATTTCAACTGGAGCAACTAAAATAAGTTGAACTGGATTAAGGGACAGTAAATAACTGGAATCTTTACTAAGTTAGTTCCACCTGAAGAACATTAAGTTGGAATAATTTTTTTTCATGTTCATTCAAAGACTTATTTTTAAATTAAATTTATTTAATCAGTACTAGTTTATTTACTCAGTTCTTTTTGTATTACAGCTACAAGACACACAAGCAGTTTGTCAGCTTTTTACATCTTTTTTTTTCTAAAGGTTCAGCCAGACGTATCCCTCTGGTAAGTACATCCATCCGCCACAAGATTGCGACCCCCAACAGGTAACGTAAAAAACTCTGATTACTGTTCTGCTGGGAAAAACTGCATCCTGGTTTTTTACACGGATGCTACTTTGACTTTTTGGGAAGAGCTTAAAGAACATGAAAACGTCTCAGATGTTATGTTGTCATGTTGGATGTTCATCCAACTTTCAAACTCCCATGACATCACTGTGCTGGTTTCAGATGGGGTCTGTGGAAAGCGAACACAAAAACTCCCCCCCCACAACCCACAAGGCCCAAAAGATCTTCTACTAATGTCTCAGTACCAGAACTGCAGCATAACCTCAGACGTTTGTCAGCAAACGTCCTGGTCGGTAAGAAGAGGAGCTCATCAAAATCAGGCAGGCAGTCACAAAGTTAAGGCTGATCAGTGATAATATAACAGCTGTGTCACAAACATGTATGTTTTTAAAACGTCTATGAGCATTAAACAGAGAAACAAAGCTATGACTGTCATGGTTTACTTTCCGTTTTAAATGAAAACCGGCTAAAAATTAAATGAACTGCTTATACAGCAATAAATGCAGTACACCATATGTACTCCACGTTTCATTTACTACCCAGTATGTGTAATTTGTAGTAGGGGGTTTCGAAAACGGCCTTAAAGTTCACCTTGTAACTATTTTTACTATTATTTAATCTGTCTGGCTTGTGTATAAAATAAAAAATATATAATACTTAAAGTTTGTTAAAGTACTTGTTTTTGTTTATAATTATATTTTATTATAAAGAATAATACATTTTTATATTTTATAACATTTAAACCAGCAAAAAGTTTGATTTATTTTGGACATAAGAAGAGTCAAATCATGAAGGAGAGTCTGACACCAGTCGACTCGTTAAACCAGCTTCAGCCCACCCGTTTAAACTGACTCTGATGAGAAGTGAAGGAGGACAGGAACGAAGAAAAAAGATAAACAGACCAGGTTGGTGAAGTAGTATCCGTCCTCTCCGGTCATCAGCCTGCTGGGGTTGCAGAATCGGGTGATGTACTGGATGTTGGACTGAAGTCGTGGAGGGTTAGCCTTGAGCACAATGTAAATGAGCGCGGGGAGAAAGTCGTCGGCGGACGCCGGCTCGTTCTTGGTGATCCTAATAGCGCTGAAGATGTGTTTACTGCAGCGCGTGATGCACGCAAGTTTGTCCCGAGGGACCCTCTTTGAGTCCATCTCAATGATATCTGGAAAAAAAACGATAGAGGTAACGGCTGGATGGCTTAAAGCATCATGTATTTACCACCAGAGCTGACTGGTTACTGGTTGTGTTGCTCTTCTATGACACTGAGCTTCATATGTCGGGTGTGGTTTGGATGATTTAAGCTAAAATATGTAAATGACTTTAGGGGCTGAAACCCTCTGTCTCTTAAGTTTCAGCCTCCATCTTTACTCATGTGTGTATACTGAACAGACTTGTGGCAATTTATAAAGTGAAGTCACATTTGTTGAACCTGTTATTGCCTTGACCACATTCTCAGAGACTTCAGGGATTTCTTCATCCATGGACACGCAGAGCATCTGGATGGTCACCCAGTGTAAAGCCCTGCAACACGAGCAATCAGCAGAGTAAACTCACAGCAGTTCATAGCTTTTATATTTTCTTTTGTTCTGCTCATGATGTCCCGTTCACATTTATTACAGTCAATTTCCTCCTGAGATGTTAACACGTGCAATCAGCAGCTGCCACTGTGCATTTACACGTAAAGAAAACTCGAAGGACTCGGCTAAAAATGGCTGCTGTGTAATCAGCTGCACAGACTCAGACGAGAGTTTTAAGACAAGCACTGTGTAATGGAGCTTACTGTCCAAGAGCTCATACGCATGTTAGACATAAAAGCTTTATTCTTTCACTACAATATGCTCTGTAGTAATAACTCAAAATAATGACAACACACATCCTTAATGTGAATCCAGGTGGGCCCACCTTATCCTGTTCTGTGTGGCCAAGTCCTTGTTCTCATCATCGGTTGTCTCAGGGCAGAAAACACTCTTATACAGACGAGTCATGATGTATTTTTCCACTTGGTCCATCACCTGCTCCACAGATTCTGAAGAGCCTGATGAACAAAGGTTAATGAGAGCACATGAGATGCTGCTGGTGCTGCCCCCTCCTGGTTCCTCCTGTACATGCTGTCTGATTTATTCATTTAGGTATTATTAGAAAATGACTGCTGAACTTTACAGAAAAATTACCTTTAAAGTGACTCATCAAGCGATCGGCCAAGCCCTGGTAAAAATCCTGAACACACTCCGAGAGTTCATCCGCGCTCAGGTCCTGCTGAAAGAAGAGCCACCTTTAGAAAGTGTTTAAGCGTATGTAGACCTTTATTTTGCCACGATCCTCTCCTGAGTACAACCAACCTTCTTGCTTGACATGTTCACAAGAAAAGCTCTGCACTGCTTGTGGATCTCCCGACCAGGTTTTTGAAGATTCTTTAAGAACTCTAAAAAGTCCCTGGACACTTGGTCGGTATCAAAGCTGGCGTGGTGGCTAGTGGAAGGACTGGTCGTCTTGCTCTCCTGGGTTTCTGATGAGGGAAGCACCAAAGAAAAACTTATACTTTGGCTACGTTACTCTCCACGTTCTGTGTCAGTATTCAGTGAGGCACCCCCTAGCAACAGGTAATTTGGTAGATTTATTGCATCCTATCTCTTCTCTAAGCTCTCTCCAGCCAGTAAACGTTAGTTCGACATTAACTCATGTCTTATCTCTTTCTCTATGTCTTTCTTTCTTTCTTTCTCTCATTTCCTTCAGTTATGTCCTCTTGCGTTTCTTTCCTGAATCAACCATAGTGTGCGTTCAAACAGCTAGTGTGTTGATATCCAGTATCTGGCGTCTGAAAGCGAAACTCAGCTGTCACATCATGCTCTGAGTGGGCCAGAGAAAGAAGCTGTGAAGGGCAGCATCTCGGCCTCAGGACGCTGCTTGGTAACAACGGCTTCATGGATGTGCACAATCAATGTTCCTGTGGCATCAAAACTAATCATTTATATATTAAGTGCTACTTCAAGTGTTTAACTCACATTTCCCTACATTATCACCTATCCCAATAATATTTACACATTTTAATGTGAATACTGTGCAAAATGACGTGGTTTCTAAAGCTAAGAAGAGAAAGTTACCGACCTTTTTTACATGCATCGATGCCACAGCAATCAACTGTTAACATTTGGCAAAGCTTGTTTACCAGAGCAGGGAGGAGGCAGCTGAGGTAACTCATGAATTCTTCTCATGCATTATAACTTCTCCTTGAACAGTAATCACATTTTTTTTGACGGATGCTTTTTGGTTATATGTTTAAATGAGCTGACTCATTACTCATCAACCTTGGCTTCATTTGTAGAGCAAATGTTGTCTAAACCTTCAACTTCCTGCAAGATGTTGTGGCTTAACTGTAATCAGCTTCACTTGCTTTACCAGTTACTTCATTTTGTTTTCCACTGTAATCGATGCGTCTCCAACACAGACAGTAGTCTTACCTCATCATTAATACTAGCACATAAAATTCAACAACACCTTTCTTGGATGCGGTGCGCGAAGACGGGCTGAAGAATTTTTTAACGGTTGTCACTTTCCGAGTCTTCTCGTTGGTCTTCTTTTCCTCAAACTTGGAGAAGGGCCCCAGAGAGGTGTGTCCTGGGTGCTGCTGGGGTGTGTTTGCCTGTGAATGCGCTCCGTGACTGCTGGCGTACGCTGCCTCCTCTTCACGCTGCAACCTGGACACAAAACAGTTGACAGTAATCAGTGGGAAATTTTAAAGAAGCAGACGCTGTACTTTTAAAAGAGGAAAAAACTTGCGATGAGCATCTCTGTAATACAAATAGACTGCATGAATATTTTGGATCATTACAGGGATGAAATGTATTTTTACTCTCCTAGATTCAATAAAATGTTGTGTATTTGTCTGCTAGCAGCTCTTTGTGCTGATAAATAGTCATGAAAGGTAAAAACAGAGCTAAATTCATTTTTATTGGTCAGACAGGAGATGCTCACAAGCCTAAAAATATGCTGCAAAGAAAATGTTCAGTCTGATTTATCTGTTTTTTTCTCCTGTGGGACGTTTTGGTGAAGCAGGGGCAGCTGGATGATATTTTGAAGGCCAAAAAAAAATGATCTCACTTTTCTGCCAAGGCCCAGTCGTCCTGGATCTGCTTCTGCCGTACCCGCTGGTACTCTTCTCTCCAGCACTTGGAGCACAGGCCTTGCCAAGCTGCGTTTCCATAGTAACCGCATCCCTTTTTGCACAGTAGGTCTGATTGGTCCACGTGTATGCCCCGTCGCTCCGTCCGCTGACTCATAGTGCCGAATGACCTGAAATAAAAAATTCATCCTCTGGTTTATTAGTGTGTTTGTATGCGCTGCAAATCAAATTCGTCTCTCTGCTGCCACACAGCCGTCACCCTCAGATCGTTACACAGTTTACATGCATATCGTCTCATACGCAGATCTCACAGCTTAGATACGCAGATAGACTTTCAATAAAATGACAGTCATTTACACATTTCACATGCTCTGATTTCTCATTACCATCCTTTGACATTTTAACCTGCAGTGACTACTTATTTGGGAGTTATTTGGAGTTGTTAAAATATTAAATCTGTTTTTGTCCAAACACACCTGACAAACACACCTAACACACACCTCTGTGGTGGCTCTCGCCCTGAAAGAGGAGTGACAATCTATCAAATGACAATGTGGAAACAAAGCAATGATGTGAAAGGGGTTGCTCGTGGTAACAACCCCATTATCATCTGAATTCACAGCTCATTCAGAGTTTCAGTTAGTTGTCCAGCTGTACAGCTACACATCTAGTGTTTTCTTTTTTTCCCTCGCTGCTCATTTAGCAGTGAGAGTTAGAGCGTGAGTTATTTTTGCCAGATATTAAACTTTAAAAAGCTCATACCAATCTAAAAGAAAACTGCAATAACGCATTGCAGCTTATAGACATCAAAGCAGGAAATAGTATAAATCTTACTCCTATTTAGAGTCTCAAACCAAACATTTTAAGGATTTAGTTATAGTAACCAAGGTTGAATAGTCTGAATTTATCATGGCTACACACCACATCTTTGTAGAGCAGTATTCTCCTCATTATATACAACATTTCCAAAGCTTTTCACTCATTAGTCCTCAAATCGATGTACTAATGTAGATCGATGTATTACACCGTTATTAAACACACAGTACACTACTGGTTATTGTTCTAATATAAACACATGTATTCTAAAATAGCCAAATGCTTTCACGTTTCTGTCTCTAATGAAGACACTGAAGTAGTCTCCTTTGTGTTAGGACGGTGCTTCCGTACCAAACTCTTCATACGGTAAGATAGTTACATATGTGATGCCTTTTCTTCTCTTAAGACAAAGTTAATGATGGAAAACACTACTTTTCAGTGTAGATTTACTGTATTCACATTCATAAGCTGTTGTTTTGGTGGCTGTTTCCAGCCCTGATTATATATCGATATCAAATTCATTAAAGAAAACTTCTGCCTGCTTTACTGCTGAAGAAGGATTTAATAAGTCTATTAGTAATGTGTCAATCTCAAAGATCAGTTTCAGAGCTCCCCGAGCCTATTAGTCAAGTGTCTAATGGGTTATACCTCCTTCATGCTAAAATATTTCCTTATTTTCAGTTTTGTTTTGTTTTTTCTGTAATGGGAGCTCTGTGGTCGCAGAATTTCCACTTGTTTGATCTAGTCACTGTAAAGGTCATATGATGTGATTATTTTTAGTTTTACACTATTAAACTCTTCAGGTCCTTATGTGTGTACGCATGTAGCTGTAAAACCGGCCTCTGCCCGTGTGTATCCACTCATTTACTGTGTTTTTCCTTCCATTTGTCGCCTGAGGTCAACCAGCTAACAGATGTAGCTGTGTTTCATTAGCTAGCACAGAGAAATAAAGCAGTCAGGAAAGATCTGCGCGATGTCTGACCATGTCTGTTGGTCTTTATGAACATGCCACGGACTCGCAGAGCTGCCTCAGGACTCACCTGTTATGTTTTCACCGACCAGAAGCAGGAACAGATCTCCTCCTCCTCGGTGCTTCTGCTCTGAGAGGACCGAACTTCCAAGGTCTAGACAATGACGTCAGCCTGAAGAAAGCGGAAGTCCGGCTGCAGAACAAACCTGAAACAAGTTTCAGCTGAAACGCCTCCAAGAAAACTGCTTCACAGTCGAACCGTTTTAAAAGCAAATACCTGTTAGACTTAGAAAAAGAGTCAGTATTTGACTGCTGTGTCCGCATTGAGGACTAATTTTAAATGTCATAAAAACCCAGTGAAAGTCATGTGACTGACAGAAAAGGCCGAGTTAGCCAGTTCGGTAGGATGAAGTAACAAAGAAAGGAAAAAAAGCTAAACAATAATAATAATAATTAGGAAAGGAGAAAAAATATTACATCCATATATAATCCATGTATAATTGCTAAACTCTGTATAAAGAATATACAGAAACCTTTATGTTACTTAGAAGTAGGTAATAGAATAAAATTATCTTTCTAAAGAAAGACGATTTGTCAAAAAAATAAATTGTTTTGGAGACATTTAAATGACAGTAACAATAAAGAAAAATCTGATTAGTTTTAGACATAAGACTCAACCCTTACAAATCTCACTATGAAAGAAAACAAAACATTTAATTAACATGTTTTTGTTTTCTTGCAACAATAATGATAATAACCAAAGTTATTATGTGTAAATGTAAGAAGGAAACATTACGAACAGTAACACAAAGCTGTACTATGTTACATAATTTATTTTTATTTTTTATTGTGCATGATATATCTAGATGCTCTAAAAGCTATTTGCATAATGTGATATAACACATTAGTTACGTTTACATGGAGAAATATTTCTTGAAATCATTTAGATTTTAGATTTAAATGCAGCTGTTTACATGGATTTTAAAGAAAGCGGTCTAGTCTGGGATAAAAAAAAGAATATTGATATGAGCAGAATTTGATCCTGAGCGAATCGGCCACCCCGCCTCCCCAGTTCCTCAAAATACATTTGACAGAGTACACGTATGAAACTTTCATGAGAGAAGTGAGAATATTTTGCTTCAGCCGTTGGAGTTCATTTTTAGAGAGTCGGCTTCATTTATTTTTTTATTTGCTCTTTCACTAAACCACCTGTTTGCATTCATGTTAAATGTGTGAAATATTCTGATTTATCTGGTCTCAGTGATCAGCTGATTTGTGAAAAGAGAAGCTTAACAAACCAACTAAACAGATTATATAAATGGTGCTACATGTAACCTCGGGGTGGGTGTACAGAAGTGGGTGTGGCACGTAGGGGCTCCAATTATGAGGCCACAACGGTCAGTGTGAGTCAGACACATGCCAGTTTATTAAACATGACTAAAACCTCAAAACACAGCAAAGACAGACAAGGTGATAGACAGTCG
>JBAFTA010000017.1:29456171-29470565 GCA_036919975.1 Melanotaenia parkinsoni
ATGGATGGATGGATGGATGGATGGATGGATGGATGGATGGATGGATGGATGGATGGATGGATGGATGGATGGAAACTAGTTGGAACTTAGTGAACTGTGTGATGATAACATGACTGAAAGGACTGGAGAGCTGATATCAGTTAGCCCAAAATGGTCAATCAAATACTGAGATATACATTTTTATATTTCTGATTAGAAATGTTGTATTAAATATAAACCTTTCCTCTTATCGTTTTGAATCCCATTGTATCGTTTCCGTTTAAATGTGCTGCAATCGTAAAGAAAACCTGTAGTGGGCGCTGTGACGCTTCTCTGCGTTTAGCTTGCACAGAAGAAGTCCTGCCCCGTCACCCATGTTGCGTCTCGTCTCTCGTGTATAAACGACACCTAACTTCCGCACGCTAGTAATGAACAGGACAAGGAAAGCCCACAGTTAAGCGTTCACGCAAGTTTTTCAGAGGTAGGTGGTTCTGGTTTTATGCTTCTATAAATTTGTCATTTTAAATAAAGCTACGAAGTGTAGTTAATCTAGTATCATCAATGGGGGAGACGAGATTACACGAAGTACAACAAGGTGTCTAATGGTGCTTAGTTGCTATTAAACCGTACAACAATATGAGAAAAAATGCGTAAAACTGAGTGTAAGTTGCCAAATTTAAGCCAAAATTGTTTAATTTAGTTCTCATTTGAATGACTTCGTCCTCAAGCGACTGCGTAGGTTAGCGGGAATGCTACAATGCTAGCAGTTCTGTGTTGAATAAGTTCCACACGGGTCGCGTTGTTTATGAAAAATAGCTAAATGATGTGGTCCCCCATTATTAATAAATAACTCATTGTAACTAGCTTCTTGATGTAAAGCATCAGTTGAAAGGCGCTTGGGAACAATGCACGTTAGCAAATAGCTCATATTAGTATTGTATCCAGCAAAACCACTACTCATGGTCCTGACATGAGGTCAGACCAGTTTGAAGCCAACCAACCACACCCTGCTGTGTTTTTTCATACGTTATAAAACGTGGTGGCAAGTATGCAGAACTCCGCATGCACTGCTGTGATAACCTACTATACAAATGTTTGTGTTTGTTTGTTTTATTTAGTTTTCTGCATCAAAGGAAATGTTGTGCAGCAGTAAGATGTCGAAGCGTTATAGCTGGGAGTCAAACAAGAAGTGTCTTTGAACTGGTCCAGTTAGGGAGGGAGAGAGGGAGGGGGGGACCACCCACCCACACACACACACACCTGGGAACTTCCTGTGAACGTGGCAACAGCCTACATGTACAAAGTTTTTAGGATTGTGGGGTCAAGGATGATCTAGTCCTGTTAGGGTTTAAGAAAAGGTTTAGAATTAAACATACAGGTGTGATGGTTCGAGTATGTAGGTAGGCATCTAGATAAGTGGAAGGACTGAGACATTACACATTAACTTGTACAAAATATTATAGATATAGTGTTCTGCATTTTTCCATATATGTTGTATGGAAAGAGCTGCTTACACACTATTACCTGCACGTCTTTAGTTTTATGTACGTGACACTTACACAACAAGTTACAAAACCTGAGAAGTCTGAATTGCACCACCAGGTAGGCTGAGTGATCTTGATAACAAAAAATAAACTGTCAGATTTTTTTTTCCTCTTATTTATCCCGTTCTTAAAATATATTCATTTAAAAACTACATTAAACTTATTACTTTTGCATGTAACTTTTGTCTTGTTCATCTCACACAGATTTACATTTCTCCCTGTGGTTAACGTCCCGGTAACTGTTAGTACTTTATGACCAACGTTGTTCTCATTCAGGCTCCAAGTCCGTTCTGGACTTTTTAAACCTGTGAACCAGCCTGGGTTGATACCAGTTTAACCAGAACCGAAGTAGGAGGACTTTACTGTGCAGAAGTAAACAGAAAAGGCTCATGAATAGAAATTTTGTAACGGTTTCTCAAAATAAACAGTAAGTGCAGATGAAAAAAAAATTCCTAAATGTTGGCTCAGATTCTCCATGACTATGTTTCAGGGGTTAAAAATAAGTAGGTTTTCCTTTGGTAGAAACAGCCTTTAAACTGATGTAGCACCGCGTCATTACTTGTTCCAAATAAGTGATAGCGCGCCACCTTTCTGGAAACGAGCTTTTCCCTGTTGTGCTCTATTTTGTTGCTGCACTTGGTTCGTGCATTTTGACTCTGTGGGACACGTACTATGGGCTCTTTATAAAGCTATAAAGATTTTGCAGTTGTAAATTAGTGTTCGCAAATTATTTCATAGTTTATTTCCAAACCAGGTTTGTCATCCTACAAAAAAATTTCTGAAAAATTAAAGTTTGCAAATGTGGAGAAAAGGATTTGCATTGTTGTAAAAAAGATTGTATTTGTGGAAAATAATAGAAGTTCTTTTGCAAACTTTCTGTCCGCAGATGCAAAGCACAAAACTTTGAAGTTGTGGTTACAAATTTTGTCCATCTTTTTATTTTCATCTGATTGGAGGGTAACGAATCAAACTGTCCAGAACGCAGACAGCTTCCCGTCCTTCTGCACCACTGTAGCTTCTTATAGGGGACTTTATATTAAGCCCATAACGTGCAGGAGGGCTGAGCTCGCTGTTAACTACAGAAGCCCAAGGAGAGCATTAGCCATTTATTTTAAAGTGGAAAAGATCCCAACTTTCCTAGAAAATTGGGATTTTTAAATGGCATATCCATTCTAATCGATTTAACGCCCAGTCCTGCCACAAAGGCCTCCATGCAAGTAGGGCTGGGCGATGTTTGTCCCGACACACAATATACATCCTGAGGTTTTGAAACGTCCTCTAAAACATGTTGTAAACATTGAATTCAACACTTGCATGCTTAGAAAGACACCAGCAGGATTTAAGTAAGTGCAACTAAATTTATCTTTGTGATTTTTTTTCTCCCCTTTCAACAAACTTTTTATTTTAAACCTGCACTTTAAACATTTATTAAAACCCAGTGATTACCGGACCATTTTATTAGAGGGACACAACTCCCGCCAACCTTAGATCAAGTTTATTTTATTTTACTCAATATTTTATATTTTTTTTTCAGTTATTTTGTTAAAATATTATTTTATTATTTAGGTTATTTTAATTTTGCACCAGATCACAACAGAGGTCGTTTTTGTCATTTCTCAGGCGTATTACTGCTTAAAATAGACGTCGTACACTCGCTAGCTAGCTGCATACTCCATGCTTCTGTCCTGTCTCCCCTGAATGACAAAATGTTACAGTCCTGCTTAAAAAGTTGCATAAAAAGAAAGTTGGAGGAGCCCTGCAATGGTGAGAGCTGTTGTCATTTTCAGCTTTAAGAAATTTCCATCCTAGTGCATGACTTGTTCTTAGAGGAAGTTTTCTCTGTACATTAATGCACCTGGAATGATTTATCTAATCCTTTAGTTTCCTGTTGATAAATGTAGGTGACATTAAAAAAAAATCTGAAGTTAGAAACAACATATGAAACAGAAGAAGGGACAATTTGAATGAAAGATTCTGTATCTTTTATTATAATATATATAATATTATATTTAATATATCGGAATCAGTCAAGATGCCTCAAAATTACTGCATTTAATGACCCAAACATTTCCCAGTAAAATTAAAACTGTGAACCATTTCTTCATTTGAAACGTCATGAACAAACATTTGTGGAGGAATGGGGTGAGCTCAGTGAAGCTCTGCGCTCACCTCAGTGGCGGCGTGGCACAGTGGGTAGAGCGGTCGTCTTGTAGCCTGAGGGTTGCCAGGTCGATTCTCGGCCTGTCAAGTCATGTTGAGGTGTCCCTGAGCAAGACACCAAACCCCAAATTGTTCCTGATGGCACGCACTGATGGCACGCAGCTTCTGCCATCAGTGTGAATGTGTGTGTGATGTGGGTATCATTCCAGGTACAGTAAAGCGCTATATAAATACAGACCATTACCATTTATTTACTAATTCCAGTGTGGCTTTGCGATAGGATGTCACCTGTGCAATGGGACAGACTTTACACCCCTACTCCATTTTCCAACCTTTGATAAGCAGCAGCCCCTCCCCCACTGATGGACCTGGATCAGCCACACCCCCCCACCACCCAGCGCTCCCCTCCACACCTCACACCTCTCCGTCAAAGAGGCAGATGTGAACAAACTTTTGAAAAAGCGACATCCCCCGTGAGGCTGAGTGCCTGGATTCTGTTACCCCTCCCACCCTGAAGCACTTCACCAGTCAGCTGTCTCTGGTGTTCAGACATTTTTAACACCTCACTGGAGACCTGCCATGTGCCAGTCTGCTTCAAGACCTTGGCTAGTATCCCAGTCCCCAACAAAACAAGGATCACAGAACTTAGGCTGTGTCCACATGGCACCGAAGCCAGTTCAGGTGTGAGAACGGTGGCGAAAACTAGTAGAAAGGCTACAACATCCCAACGACACCGCTGTAGCACATACTACAGGCTGTGGGGGCGCTAAAGAGTAACACTCCAAAGCTAGAACAGAACAACGCATGTGCAGATAAAAGCTCACTGCGTGTTGCAGGAAGTTCACATCGGAAAGAGAGAACAGAAGATGGCTGAGGATTCACTGTGAGGCAAGAGAGAAAAATTTCTTTGGACTAATGAAGTTGAGCTGCTTCTAAAAGAAAAGACGGTAGAGGACTCAAACCGATCCGCTTTGGTACCTGCTTCGGACATGGTCGGTGTCATGGAGGCTAGTCCCTGGCTTCGTGGGGGCGATAGGGTGGTTTGCTGAAATACTTTTGCAGTTTTGCTACAATCCGGCATCGTGAGGACGGCTCCTGAGTCAAAGTTAAAAGGTTTTGACCCACTTCTGCATTCTGCTTGTATACTCCTGTGGTTTGCCTCACCGGTCACACCCCTTTTCACACTTGATTCATCAGATTTCACACCTGTCGTTTGGAGCATTGTCATGACATAATGCCTTTTCATAGACGTTGCTCAGAAAATTAAAACATTTACTGAGTTGTTAGAGCAGTTCTGGAGACTCAGTCTGAGTACTTTTGGGAAGTTCTGGTATATGATGACTTGTGTCTATATATAAGGACGACAGGTGTGGCAGTCACACTCAACATGGAGATATCCTAGACACACAAAGGTGGAGACAAGCTTAGGCCTATGTGTAATCTGTCTAATGTGACTCAACAGAATGTTCAGTTGATTTTTTTTTTTTTTTAAATAAAGATTGTTTTCCATTAGTGTTGTGGCATTTGTCTGCACATCCAGACAGTTTATGTGTCTGGATCACCATGTCTCAGATTCCCAGACTATCAGTACTGGACCTGTAGTACTGGATGTACAGGAGTGAGACAGACAGTCCGGAGACTTGGCGTAGCATGAACAACCTGGAGCTCAGGATTGTAAGACAGTGGAGATGATAGTTGGCTTCAGGAAGGACCCAGCCCCCTTCTGCTCCGTCATCATCTGCAACGTTCCGGTGACCTCCGAGTCCTTCCGATTCCTGGGCACCACCATCACCCAAAAGCTCAAATGGGAGCAGAAAATCAGCTCCCTCACCAATAAGACTCCACAGAGGCTGTACTTTTCTTTTGGCAGCTGAAGAAGTTTCATCTCCTAGTTGAGCTAATGGCGAACCTGTGCATGGCCGTCATTAAATCAGTCCTTAATAAGTCTGGTTTTGCCACAGCCAGGGACAAGGCCAAGCTGCAGTGTGTCATCCACTCTGCTGAGAAGTCTGCACTCCGCTCTGTGTTTGCAGCTTTACTCGTTCTGCAAATCCCCTTTACTGCACCTGGTAATAAAGCTTTTATGATTCTGATTTTGATTTTGATCAGGTTTTTAATCTGAATTTCTGTGTGCATGTAAACATGGCGGCTGGTCTGCCCAGTTTGCTCATCCTCAGTGCAAACATATGCACGAAGTTCAGGCTGCTACGGTTCAGCTCTCACAGTCTTTTTGATTCCAGTCCTGGTCAGATTGCTCAAAGTCTTCTTCGTTTGGGAAATTGTGAAATTGCAAATGCCATGCTTGCCATGTCTGAACATCCAGATGTGACAATGCCTTCGAGTTCATAGTGGTCAATCCATCAGTCTATAAGAAACAAAGGAACAGCTTGCAGCCTTTTACAGCAGGGGAAAGCTGCTCCACATCGCTGCCTGTGTCAACAAATTAACTGATATAATCTCAGGAGCTGCATAACAATAGCAGTTCTCTACTAGTTACCGCAGTGGTCATGGTTACATGATGTCTTTTATTTCAGAATGAATTATTTAGACTTAAATAACTTGGAATTTAACTATTCTCCTACGCGTTTATGTGGAAATAGTGATTCTGAATTGAGGTTTACCTGGAAAACACGTTTAATCCCCTTTATTCCATTCCGCTTAAGATCTGCGGATTGAGAAGGGTCCTGATTGGACAGGGCGCGGACGTGATGCATTCACGTCTACCGGGAAAAAACAAACTCCAGTTACTCGCTGTATTTTGATTATAGTTTTGAATCAGCAGACACGAGCATACTACCTCACCTCCGTCGGCTGAGGAGAAGGGAGGTGCTGTAACAGGACGAGAACGAGCATGCACAGATCAACCAGAGTGAAAGAGGAATGAGCGTATAAATGATTGAAGAATTATTAAATTCGGATTTAAACTCAGAATAAACCTGACACTTCACATTTTCATTTGGAATTAGATGTTTACAAGGTCATTTTAAAGAGGATTTCAGTTGTATTCTGTACTAAAGGGGAGTTAAAACTCATGTAAACGGGTCCAGTGATGAGCAGTGATCGGTATAAATTTGCAGAGACATGTTACCTCCTCGGCAGCCCAGTGTGAATCGGAGTGAATCGATGTCGACCATTATTATTTATCCTGTTTTCTAATAGCAGTCATTTAACTCTTAACAGCAATAAAATGATTGGTAAAACACAGAGGAGCTTCTGCAAGTTGATTTTTATGTGGTGTAATGAAATTTGCATGAATCCCAGTAGAAAAAAAAATTTACTTAACATGTAAAACATGTAAAATGGTCTTTTTTCCTTCTTTTTCAAGAGATCTACAAAATGTCAGATTCAGACTCTGACTACGGTGGCGAGAGCAGAAAACGTCGCAAACGTGTAAGTTGAAAACCAGAAATAAGCTGGAACTTGTTTGATTGCATTTGATCACTAACGACCTTTTTTCTCTTTTGCTTTGGCAATTCAGACTAAAGAAAGACTCATCACCTTTCGTCCATCAGGTGAGGAAGATTTGAGCCCTTTATTGCTAAAATAAAGCAGTGAAATATATTTTGAACATTTTATCAGCAAACTGGAGCGTCAGAACTCCTTTAAATGAAAGTAAACATTAGAATTTAATTATTCGAAGAGTGAACAAAAAAACATGGTTATAAGAATCTCAGTGAAGAAGACTAAATACAGTGGGTCAAATAAATACAGTGGGTCAAATAAATACAGTGGGTCAAATAAATACAGTGGGTCAAATAAATATTGAACACTTGAACATTTTCAGATTTCTGATGAGGTTATTGTGATGACGTTTCCACCACATGTTGGTAACAAACCGAGTAGTTAAAGAAACTGAAACAAGTAAATCCAGAATGAAGTGATCTGTGACAGAAACAGAAGTGACTGAAGGAATGTTTAGACGAGACAAGCTGGAATCCGTCAGTGATTAGAAAGCTATCCCACCCCCCTGTCGGTGCAAATTAACATCAGCTGGTTTATTCACAAGTAATCCACGTGGGTGCTGGCACGGCTGATTGACAGTTTTTAAATTGAAAATGTCGTAATAAGCAAATTGCAGAGGATTAATGGTGTAGGTTTTTTTATACATTTGTCTGTAACCATGTGTGTTGATTGAGCAGCACGCTTAAGGTCATGCTGGAAGGTCCCCGTCTCAAATTTCTGGAAGAGTGAAACAGATTTTCCTCAACAGCCCCCCCCCCCCTTTTTTTTTTAGCACCAACCATCACTTGTTTAGTTCTGACCAGTTTCCCAGTTTGATGGAAAAGCGTGCCTATAGCATGATGCTACCACCACCATGCCTCGCTGTGGGGAGGATGTTCTTGGTGGTATTTGTGTTTGTGAATAAATGGTTTAATTAAGATGCTGCATGTTTTTGCTTTTCAGAGGAGATTTTTGAACGCTGGGACTGCATCCCCATTGCTACCAAAACACAAGCTGCACAGAGGATGAAGATTTGTGCTTTCTGGATTCCCATTCTTCTGCAGCAGGAGGAATCCTGCACTGCTGACTGGGCAATGGAAATAGGTTTAATCAGCTCCAGGTAAGAGCAGTTATTAGCATTAATAAGATGGGGAATCATCTCTATGTAGACTGCTGAAGTCTGTGTGTTTGTCTCCTTGTAGGAACAGCGAAGAGCTAAAGATAAAGCATCTGCACAGGATTGAAATCGTGGAAGCGATTCTCTATGACTTGGAGCAAGGAACTGTAAGTTCCACACCCAGCTAGCTTAAAGTACCCCTACGAACGTTTGCAGGGTCACCCGGTTACAGCCGTTTCTATTTACTCCCGTTCTGTGTCAGTATCGATCTTGTATCATGTTTTTCTTTAGTTTACACACATTCTGCTTTTGTGTTTCTATTCCAGTTGAATAAGGATCGTACGCGACATGTAATCGCCATAAGCAACATGTTTAATCTGGTAAGTCAACAGCCCGTCATGAGCATAAAACATGTTAGTCAGCTGTTACTGTAAACACAAACTTAAGTACACAATCTACTCCCTCCTATATGGTGTTTGTAATATTTTGTCAATGATGGAATAATAAACGTTACTGGAGACAGTTTTCATGAAACCCACCTCAGAGTTCTTTACGTCAGTGTTTTTATGTGGCTAATAGCAAACAAGAGTAAAATCCTTCGCTGTGAGAGAAAGTTGATCATACATCTGGCTTTGGGAAAAATCAAAGATGACTAAAGTAATTTTGATGAGCTGTGATAATATGTTGGAATTCAGTTTTTATTTGTCTTGTTTTCTGAGTAGAGACGCGAAGATTAAGTTTAAACTGTTCAGCTGATCAGATTAAATCCTGTTTTTCTGTTGGATCATGTTGCGTTTTTGTTGTGTTGGCTGTCCTCGTTTCCAGTGCCTGTGTGTAATGGAGGGTATAAATAACGCTGTGGTATTTTGTTCCAACAGCGTTCTCCAGAGGTTTTCGATAACGCACTGCGTTGGTTGGAGGGATCGGGAGATCACAACGTACGCGATCACCTGCGAAACTTTGGCACCATTCCCGCCTGCTTCACAGCCCTTCACCTGATCTTCACAGAGTGTGAGACACCGTCACACCGCTCTGATTTAATTCAGTCACACATTGTTCTGATGAGGAGCAGCTCTTTCTCTTTTAGAAGCTGAGCTGTTTCACAGAAAAGTGGCATTCTGTTTCTGACTGATAAAAGCAGCAATAAGCTGAGAAATCATTAAAGTTACACTTGTTTTATCTTTGTGTGCAGTTGCTAAGTTTGTTCAGGATATGGGTGCCAACATGAAGAGGACGATGAAGGCCTTGTATGCGCTTCCAGATGACTATCTTATAGAGGTAAGACTCAAATGGGTTGCAGGTGGATGTGTGGACACATTGATTTAAGATTTGACTTGGTTGTCCACCATTTGGTGTTTTCTGTCTTAAAAACTTTGATCAGACATTGTGTGTTTGTTTAAAAATGATTGAGCTCAGATGTTGAGAAACTAGGAAGTCATCATCTTCTCTCCCTTCTTGCCGTGGATATTGGATACCTGTCAATCAAAGGGACACGCCCCTAATTATGCCGAATTTCAAGATTAAATAACATCCAAACAGATGACTTAGAAATTCATCCCCTTACAGTTGTCATGAAGGTAAACTTGACCTATTAATCCTAAAATGTATTTTTGTACCAGGCTTTAAACATGTTTATTTGGTCTTTTTTAACATGGGAGTCATGGGGATTTGCTCTGTTTTGGAGTCAGCCCCTAGTGGATGAGGGGGGAACTGCAGGTTTTTTGCTTTTCCGCATAGGCTTCACATTTTACAGGCGGAGGTTGCCGCTTGGTGTGAACCAGTGTCAGTTCCCTGTATGCCAGTAAAATAGCAGCTCATTTAATGACTGAATGAGAAGATCAGAAACACAACCATGAAGAAAAGTCATTCATCGATTGGTTAATGCTGAACAACTTCGGTTTCTAATAACAGCTAAATATGGAGCTGCACCAGATCCCGGCGGCCTTGGTTTGATCATGTTTCTATCAGAACTTTTGCTGAATTCTTCCATGTCTGGCCATGAGCCATTTCTCCCGTCCAGAGCCGTCCATCATCCCACACAAGCTTATGTTTGGTTGTGTTTACCCACGATGCCGTGCACTGAACCCACAATGCGCTTTGCTTTGTAGTCTGCTTTCTGTATTTGGTCCGCTTAAAGCGGACTAACACCTGCGTTTGTAGATGGCCCGAGTCTGATTCGTGGGTCCGAGTCCGTTTGTTATCAGAATACCTCAAACGAAGAAGACTTTCCAAGCAAACGCTCTAGGGTTCGAATTAAAAAGGCTGGTGTGAATGCACCCTGTAGGTGACAACACTAAATGGACTTAACTACTTTGTTAAAACAGTTGAAACACTAGTTTTCTTCTTTAATAGTTTTTTGTCAGAGACTGCTTTAATCTTCAACTAAACTATATTCCTAGCATCTTAGACTGATCATATTT
Organism: Melanotaenia parkinsoni; assembly: GCA_036919975.1. Taxonomy (NCBI): domain Eukaryota; kingdom Metazoa; phylum Chordata; class Actinopteri; order Atheriniformes; family Melanotaeniidae; genus Melanotaenia; species Melanotaenia parkinsoni. The sequence goes on from JBAFTA010000017.1 coordinate 29,466,833, forward strand.
AATATATTGATGAGTAAATGGCTCCACCTGACTATCTCATTTTACTTAATATTATTTACTAGTTCATGAACCATGCCAGATTTAGATTGTAACCCAGTCCAGAAGTTTTACTACTGATTCCTCAGGTTAATAATTTCATGAATTTACATCAGTCATGGATCAGATTTGCACTTTCTGGTCTACTCGGGTATTTTAATTTCATCTTGCACCTAGTTCTGATAAAGCCGCTAGTTAATCTTTTTAACTACTGATAAATTTCCCACTAGACAGAGTAAAGATCTTCCATTTTCCTTTCCCCATTCACATGTTGTACAAGCAAATCAAGAACAGCTATTACTTGTTTCCAGAAGTTTCCTTCTCATGTGACCTGTCCTAGAAGTATTAGCACCCTTTTCCAAACAAGGAAGTCAAAGGCCTCTTTCACATATTAGTTATACCCTTACAGGCAAAAACTAAAGACAATGACAACACTTTTATTTGGCCTGTAAAACACTAAAAAGACCTGGTTAGACTGTTGCTATTCCAGCTTGTAATTCACATGTTAGAAGCGTGTTAGCCCAGCTTCTCTTTGTGCTTCCACACATCACGCTGGCCTTGCAGATGACAGCACTGTGGGCTAAAATCAAGACACACCAGTGGCGTGTAATGACACACGTCAAGCCCCTGCACCAAAAAGCCACGTCTGACCCTGTAGACAATGACTTAGTGAAGTTCCCCAAATCAACAAAGTGGAAAATGCACGTTTTTATGTGTTAAAAGCAGCCGAGGAGCCGCGCAGCAGCATGTTCACCACACCAGGGTGTTTTCTGACTACACAGAGAAACGTACTATATTATTATTATAATTATTATTATTGTTATTGTTATTGTTATTATTATTAACGTGTCGGACATTATCAGTTAGAATGATGCCGGTAGCTTCCAGTTTAAGACAGCAGGTGGTGTAGCTGGACCATTTAGTAGGATTTGATATCAGTTTTAACTAAAACAATTACTTTTACATTTCTATGATGTGTATTGAATATTGATTATTTGTAATGTTTATTGTTAAAAAAATTATAGAATTACATGGAGCTAAGCAAAACTGAGCTGATCATATTTGGATTAAAAATTGTCAGCCTTTAAATTAAGCCTTTATTCCTTCCTGATGCAGAAAAGTGAGGAAATGAAGAAGAAGGGAAATGAGTACTTCCAGAAGGAGAAGTATGATGAAGCTGTGAAGTTTTATTCCGAGGCCATCAAACATTAGTAAGTATTTATTTATTCTCACCCTTAATGGTCTCATGGTGTACATACCACATACAATATACATGAAGCACAGTTTTACACAATAATCTGAGGAGTCAGTGTACTTGTACAGTTCATGCTTGTTTCCATCCCTTTCCAGCCCTGACAACCACATTCTTTATGGAAACAGAGCACTGTGCTATCTGCGCTGTGAAAAGTATCTGTAAGTATTACATGTCATGCATATATGAATAAGTGAGATAAGTAAAGAGCAGATGACCGGTAGCAAAATGTCCCCTTGTTTTGAATGATTTCAAACAGAATGAGATTATTATATTTCTGTGTGTTTTTACAGGAAAGCGGTTGGTGATGGAAAACGTGCCATTCTCATCGACCCGTTCTGGGCAAAGGTATTCATCTCTACAGTAACATGGCTACATCCATCTGTAATGTGATGCCTGACCTGGTGTGTTTAGATGTTACGGTAAAAATCAGTAGCTTTAAGACCGATGATAACACAGACGTTTCTCCTGCAAACACTAAACACTCGCTAGCCACTTTATTAGGAACACTGTGCTAGTTCTGGGTTGGACCCCCTTTTATAGATTGAACACGGTGTTGGAAACATTCCTCAGATGTTGCAGAGGTGCTGTCATGTCACTGACATAACGACATGACAGATTTATCAACTGCACATCCATGATGAGAATCTCCCGTTCCACCATGTCCCAAAGGTTGCTTTATTGGATTAAGATCTGGTGACTGTGAAGGTCAGTGGAGTAGAGTGGTCATTTTTAAAGAAAGCAGGTGGAGATGATCTGAGCTTTGTGACATTTCACGATGTTTCAACTAAATTTGGACCCTGCCATCTGAATGTAGCAGCTGGAGAAACATCGGACCAACATTTTGCAGTTGTCCACTCCTGGTGAGTGTGTGTGACTTTTAGCCTCAGTTTCCTGTTGTTCGCTGACAGGAGGCTCCCGGTGTGGCCTTCTGCTGCTGTAGTTCATCTACTTCAAGGTTGGACGCATTGTGTGTTCAGATTGTGCATATATTTGTTGCAGTCAGTGGTTATTTGACTTAGTGTTGCCTTTCTTTCACCTCCAACCAGTCTGCCCAACAACACAACAGTATCAACAACACATTTTGGTCCAGACGACTTCTGCTCACTGGATATTTTATCTTTTTTTTCCACTGAAATCCTCGTTCTTCCTCATTCTGATGCCCAGTTTAACTTCAGCAAGTCGTCTTGACCACGTCTGCATGAGTAAATGCATCGAGTTGCTGCCATGTGATTGGCTGCTTTAGGTGTTTGTGTTAACAAGCAGCAGAACAGGTGTTCCCAGTAAAGTAGCCTGGGAACGTGTTTGCGTTGTTAATCCAGTGGTTTTCAAAGTGGGGGGCCGCAAGGGGGGCTCAGAAAATTAGAGGGAAGCCAAAACAAAAAAAGTTTAGTAAGTTCGGCATGACGACCTGGAGGTTATCAGGCAGCTCTGCTCTGCAAGCTAGCGCATAATGAAGAGGTTTTAGTCCAGACATAGACCAAAAGAGCAGAGCAGCAGCCCCGCCATGCAGGGCCGTGCTGCAAAAAGAAAAACCAAAAACTCGTGGCCAAACATGACATCAGGGTGTGGCTTTATAGCCATACGATTGCCTGAAATGCTGTCACTCCCACACGCCTGCGCACGCACACGTGAGAAAAGTTTGATTTCTTCTGTTGTCCGTCAGCAGTTAGTTGGAAAGTTTATTATTTACTGGGAATATACGGTGCTGATAAACGATGTTCATTAATCATTTTCTTATGCTAAACAAATGTCATCATTGCTGAATGGTGAATAAAAGTAAGAAAATACATTATAAAAGTTTGTTTCTATACATATGTAACGTTGTCTGTGGGGGGTCCCTGGCCAGAAACTAATGCTGTTTGGGGGGCCTTGGTATGGACATAAGCAACTGGTAGCTAGATTTTTTAAACTAATGTCTCGGTTTGTTTGCAGGGTCACTACCGTTTCTGTGAGGCCTTGTTCTCTCTCGGCGAGATCCCATTAGCTTTTAAAGCCAACTGCTCCGCCAAGTCCCTGTGTAGAGACGACCAGGATGGACTCAAAGTCCTGGACCAGCAATACCAAAGATTCCTTGGGATTCTTTCAAGCAGCAAAGGTATTTTTTTTTTATCCAGGTGAAACAATGAATTACAGTGAATTGGTAGTAGAGTAGTATTTAAAAAAAGATTTAAAAAAATGTGTAAATATACTTAAGTTCAGTTTCATTATTGCTTTTTTAACTGAGTGTATGTGTATTTCTTTAAACATCCAATGACATGATAGCTGCTCGTCATAAAGAAGATACACAAGCTCTTTTCCGGCTTAGCTTTCATTTCCTGTATATTAAGAGTGAAACTCATGTCTCTGCGTTTCAGTTGAACAGTCAAAGAAAATGCACAGGTATGTCTTCATAACTTCATACTTACTTACTTTCATACTTACTTCATATATATATATTGTTCA
>JBAFTA010000017.1:29482450-29503890 GCA_036919975.1 Melanotaenia parkinsoni
GTCATCAAGAGGGACTTTATACATGTAGTATAAATCCCTGCTTGATAGAGTAAAATTGCCCAGCACCAGACGGCAGCTTTGCAATCATTCTGTTTGCAAAGATGCTGGACAAGACAGGTTAACAAAAAAAAAAAAAAAAAAAAAAAAGAAGAAAAACTAGAATTCACACTTAACCCATGAAAAATTAAGCTCATCATGGGAGCTCAGCCTTGGTTCCACCGATGCGTTGCGAAAGCGAAGCGGCTGTTTGCGGCAGCTCCAGTCAGCGTTTTCCTCCCAGGCCGGCCGGGCGGCGTCTCTGCAGCCTTGTGATGCTCTGCTTTATTTCTGCAGCAGTGGGCTCCACTCAGACCTGGGCTGCAGCTTTGAGGAGCTGGGAAGTGATGGGGCTGTAGTAAATTCTTCTATACGGGAAAAGGCTTGAAGTTAATGCCAGAAATTATACGTGAATCTCAATACATTCTTCTACTTAATAATTAAATGTAGGCCTTTCTGTACTAAACATAACAGCATTGGTGTTGATATAAAGCTACTTCAGGTGATTTTATCCTGCTTACAATGAGATATGTTTCTATTATGTTTTTTATTATGTTATTATTGTTCTATTTTATTTTTTGTTTTATGTTTCTATGTTTCATTTCAGAATTCTCCTATAAGGGGTAAGACTCGAGGTCGGAAAAAGAGACACAGAGAGCAAAAGGTTAGATCTGATTATCATCATGTGTTTCCTCCTAATGAGGACATCCTTGTGCCGTCATTCCCATCTTTCTCCTGTTTGCTTCCTCACAGGGTCCTATTCTTTTCTCGGGGGGGAGAGCAGTAACTACAAGAGAGGAGTGGGACCAAGACTTTTTTGAAGATGACTCTTTGTAAGTTCTTTTTAATCCTGAATGCTCGGATTGTGCCTGTAATCAAAGATTAACGTGGAGCTTTCTGTTGACAGATCATTCCTTCATCCCGTTGACCCGTTCACTGTTCCCAGTCACCTTCGAGATCAAGTGGCTGATTTTGAGGACCAGTACAACAGCACAAGACAAAGAACTCACTATAAAAAGATTTTGGACAACAACCCAGACCCAACAAAAGAGTCGTTGTATGAGTAAGTGCCTATATATATATATATTTAATTTTTTTTATAAAATGATACTAACTGGCAGTTTTGCTGGTTTTCCCTTTCTGAGCCTCATGTTTAATATTTTTTTAATTATATATTTTGAAAGGCAATTTTGTTTTTTATTATTCATCATACTTCTTGTTTTTGGCTGTGTTTGGTTTTCATTCGTTAATGAGACTGAGAGTCTATTCTAATTATTGGTTTTGTTATTTAAAATTTCTTCCAGTTCCAGTGTAAAATGCTCTTTAGAAATTAAAGTTTATTTATCATTGAAAGGGTGTACTTGCATTATTATGACATTGTCTTTATATTGGTTGAAAATGGTCTCAAAATGACAACATTATCGCTTTGTGCAATATTATCGTTTATCGCGATAATTTCTGAGAAAATTTATCGCACAGCAAAATTGAAATGACCTATCAAGGATGACACCCTGACTCCGACCCTGAGGGAAGGGGGATCAGAACCTGTCTGTAGAGAGGGAGAGACTGTCAGCTTTGGATGGTGTAGATTTGGTTCCAGTGAGGTGGATTTACATTTTATCGCTGTTTAAAGAAAGTTTGAAGTTCTGAACAGAGAAGCAAAAAAGATAAATAAAAGAACTTCACACATGAACAGGATATAATACAAAGATCTGGGACAGAATTCCTTTCAGTGAATAAATGAAGAAATTCACATGGGCTGTATGGAAAAAGAAAAGTTTTTTAAAAGGATCGAGATATTGTGTGAGCTCCATCAGGTGGGAGCTCCAGTGGAAAAAGCCTGCTCTCCATTTGTTACACTGATCAGGAAAGAGTTGGCATGGCACTTTCTTTGTGTGAGTAATGAAATTTGTTGGAGCATTTTGAATTTGTGTTTAAAGAAATGATCTGATTCCTACCAGTTGTCTTAAACTAAAAAAGAAAAACATTCCATGAGCGTCAAAACTACGTTCAGAATCAAACATTTTCCCAGACCTCGGGCAGCTTGGGGGAATTTTATGTAGAAACAAATTGAAGGGACTGAATTTTGGGGACTTTTATGGGCATGCAGAGCTGTGTGGCCAGCATGGTGTGGAGCTCTGTTTGCATATTATGTCAGATAGAAATAATAAGCACACCCACCAAAAAAACGCCAGTGTGTGAGACTCGATCAGCCAGAAACAGAACGGGGAGTTTTTAATCAATCCTCAGATGAGGACACTTAGTTTTTGCTGGATGTTGCGAAGTGATCACATAGTTTAAATCAGGTATACAGTCTAAACACTTTGCTTCTGTGTGAGATGAACATTGTGTTTGTCTGTCAGCAGCTACTTTGCTCAGATCTTGGAGGAGCATGGTCCCCTGATGGCGAGCGACCCTCTGCTGGTGGGTGAACTGGAACATTTCCCTGCTGTGGCTCGGCAGAAGTTTGAAGAAGCCGGTGGCTTTGAGGTCTTCCTGCTGGAGTCTCTTCGCTTCATAAAGATGGGGAGACGTATTGGCTTGGCTAAACATGCCGTCTGCATGCAACAGGCTGCACATGGAACAAGCCTGGACGACCTGGACGAAATAGCTGATCCTGAACATTATTTTTCCTCTCCAAATTTACATGGAGACGTCCCAGCTGATCTCACAAGCTGCCTGGAGAATTATCCATCTGCTCAGACTGAAATCAATCCCATCCTCCCAAATCCATTCTGGTCATCAGGAAATGACGACATCCTCCTCCATTGGACTAATGGCTTCATGGACCAAGCTGCTCACTTTCTCCCTAATGGTTATGAGGAACTGGATCTTGATAGCTTTGAGGTTGACGATGGAGTTTTGGAAACTGATTCAGCTTCAAGCAGAGTTGCCTCTGGGACGCCTGAAGAAATAGTTTTAAGAAGAAACGTATCCATGCAGGTAAACATCAGCATCTCACCAAAGCTTGAGTTAAACTCACTGGAACATCAGTGTTTCCCCTGCTGTTACACTAACGACACACACTTCCTCGACTAGAAGGTCAAGTTCATTTATCACAAATCACAACAGAAGTAATTTAAGGTTCCCTTTGTTTGGGTTTTTATACTTACCAAACTATTAAACTAGGACAGGTTTATTTTTCTTCTAGTCTGTTATTTATCCGTTTTACGTTCTGTGTGTGCCCGGGGGAGTCACGCATATAGACGTGCACACACACACAAAACAGCTCTGCTAGGGGATAGAGAGCATGCATCTGAAATGCACCAACCAGCTGAGCATCAGACAAAATTTCCGTCTTTTTTTTTTAATTCTACCAGCGAGATAATGATGGAAACAGTCGCACTCCAGCGAGGAGCAGGCGGAGCTTTTCTAGCTTTCATGTCAGGCTGTTTTGTCATTGTAAAGCTGTAACGGATCGGTTACCTGCTACAGAGTTCATAAATACATGATTCAGCAGAGCTGATTTTAATGTTGGGACTTGCATCCTGTTCAGTTAGCCTGGATTTAGTGACACGTATGAATCAGTCAGACTGTATCATGTTGTTGAAGGTTGTCGGTTTAAAATGGATTTATTAGGTTTCCTCCTCCTTCCAGACGTTTAAAGAGACCTTGAGGAGCGTGGCAGTAAATTCTGAGCTTCATGAGCGTTTTGAGAAATGTCAGGTGAGTGAATCTTCCATCACGCTTCCACAGCCGCTGGAGGTATTATTTATTTACAAGTTTATTGAAATGGGATAAATGCATAGACAATAAACATTACAGAGAAATGAAAACAGTATTGAGTTAAAAATACTTCAACTCTTAAGTACACTGATTCGTGTGTTTGGGTACATCCAGAGATTTCAGATACTCCGAGTTACTCTGAGATTTTATTATGAGTATGTAAATGATTAATCTAATGAACAACTAATGAAATATTCTGGATGGAAACTTGTGTTTACATCGGGTTTTTGCGATCAGTGTTTGCTGTATTTATCTAATTTTTTTTTTATCCAATTTTAAAGAGTCTTAAACCAGTTTGATTATTGTCTTTCACTTTGTTTCATAAAAACAAACATTAGGTTCCCTTTAAGCATGAGCAAACAGAGCCTCAGTTTAATAATACTCTTGTTTTAAACTTGAAGACGAGACATAACGAGGAATAAAACACGAGACTGATGTCAAGCAGTCAGATTTTTTCTGCCTTAAGTTGTATAAGCGTGTTTATCGTGTTATTGACAGACTTGTGACGGTACACAGATACATCTGCAGTAAACTGAAACTGGTTTTCTTTCAAAGATCCCTAAAAATGAACTTATTAAAGAGCACACCTGGTTTTATTAATGTGTTTGTTGTGCTTAAGTTTGTGCGGCTGATTCTCAGGTTCTTATAAAACGGAGCAGACAAGGTGGTGTTTTATATGGGACAGGATGTGACTACAATCACATCTTATTCCAACATCTGGAAAGCAAATACATGTAACTTAAATACCTCCATGTTTTTCTCCATCTGGCACTCGACAAGGTAATAAGCGAGTTATGGACTGTCTTACAATCACCTTCTCTTCAGGGTGACATTAACAAAATGGAGAGGAGCATCAAGAAGTTGGATCGGCAGATCAAGAAAATGGCGAAAGGCTGTGACAAAGTGACTCTAAATAGCAGAGAAGACATCATTTTACTTGAGGATGACATAAAGAAGATAACTACAAATATACAGGTGAGCTTAAAACTGTTTAAGGATGCTGAATTGGTTTAATATATCTGTGTATAAACCTGAATTAAATGACCAAAGTGTCCTTTATTTCTGCTTTTCTGTCTAGGTGACCAATAAAGAGCTGATGATGTTCCAGCAGAAGCTGGAGGAGGAGGTAAAGAAGGACCAGAAGGAGAAGAAGGCCAACCAGGAGGTACTAAAGTCCCTGAAGACTGAGATCGAGCAGCTGCTAGACGAACAGGCAAGGTAAGGCTGAGCTAACGGTGCATCTGCGCTTCGAGTGAAAAGCTGTACTCTGCATTAATATTTTTCTTTACGTAGCCTGACCCGGAACATCCGAGAGAAGAAGACCAGCTATGAAGTCAAGTTGAGGGATTTTTTGGAGCTGAGGTAAGCTGTGGTCAGGAAACAAATGTGTGATTAAACCAGCTGCTGACTTCTTACCTCGTTCACATTGTTTCTTTAGCAATCAGTCAGCAGCGGAGAAAATGAGTCTGGAGGACGAGATCAAGCGCTGCAGATCCCTCTTAACATCAGCCACCAGGAGGTCTCACACAGCTCAGGTTGCTCACACATCTTCATCACCCACATTTAAAACAAGCCCTTCAGTCGTAAAACTTGGAGACTTTTATCAGACTTGTTTAAAAACTGCTTGTTTGGCACCTTGCAGCTGTCCGTTGTGGAAAGCAGCCGGGATCAGGGATTGTACGGACTCTACAGAGAGCTGGCAGACACCAAGGCTTTGTTGACTAAACTGGATGAAGTAGTACACAGGTAAGAGGAGCGGCATCCCTCCTAAATCCAGCTAACGGTATCTCCTAACAGCCTACAAGAGGAGGAACTCTTTCGTGTGGGTTAAAGTTGCTCCTAGCTGAAGAACATCTTGTTCGACCGCATACACTGATCCTGTCTTTATCCATTTGTGTAAAAACGTCATATTTCCACTTTGTTTTCTGCTGATTTGACCTTCTGAGTTTTTTGCTGCCTGTGTTGGCATCTTCCTTATTTTTTAAATTTAGTTCAAATCAGAATTTAAACCATTTATTAGTTTTTTTTTTAATGTTATAATTTAACCACATTCCTGAGCAAGCAGAGGGGTGTTTCTGTGTGCAGGCAAATATTTTTCTGTTACGTTTGAGGCTGGATTTTTTTTTTAAAGAAACAAATATGACTATTCCAACCAACTGCAGGCTCAGCTGCTTAATCCTTACGGTGAACCATCTTCCTCTCGTTTTCTCCGTTCATCTTTGTTCCTCCTCCTGTATGTTACACCTAAAATGTGCCTAATGGGTGAAGTGGATGTGTAATTTGGATGTCATTTGTCTTTGCAGATTCCCAAATCCAGACCTGGAAATTAGAAGAAGCAGCTGTAAAGCCAAAGTTGAAGAACTCGAAAGGAACATTTCAGCATCCGAGGTAGATAAATAAACGTGTGTGCTGGGTTTCAGATGTGTGCTTGCAATGATTTTGTGGAATAAGATCAAATGAGCAGCTTCATAAACAAGAGGACACATTATCACGTCATTACACACAGTTATATGTAAAACTGCGTGTGTGTGTGTTTCTTGAGATGGGGTATAAAAGTGCTGACGCCTTGTTAAAATAACAGGTCTTTATTATGTTAAAAGATGAGAGTATAATAAAAAATTTCCTAATTTTATCCACATTTAATGTGATCTATATACAATTTTACTGAAAAACATCTTAAGGGAGAACATGTAATAAGATAAAAAAACAACGTACAATGTGCTGGTTGCGTAAGTGTGGACACCCTTTCGGTCAAGTACTGATCGTTTCCTACATGTGGAAATCTCATGTGGACTACGGGGAAGGGTTGCCAGAGAGAGGCTTTAACAAAACATTACAGCCCTGCTACAATTTAAAATAAAAAATACACCCAGTCTGCCAAAAGCTTGAGGGAAAGGTTAGACAACACAGATGGACAAACACTTTTAATCACCTAAATACCATGGTGAAGCACGGTGGCAGCAGTGTCATGCTTTGGGATTGCTGTTCTTCAGCTGGTGCCTGAGGCTTAGGCTTGGCTTGTGTCAAGGTGGAGGAAGTTCTGAACAGTTCCAAATACCAGATTCACATTTGGCTGAAAAGCTTCAGGTTTCTGCTCAGAAGCTGCGATTTCACTCTTCAACACACCGACCCGAACCGTGTGTGTTTTTTAGATTCTGGAAAAGAATTCTGTAACACACTAGCTTGCTTTTCAGTTGGAGGTTCAAGATGGGAAAAGATGAAGCGTGTAGGGAGGGAAAGCGTGTTGTTGAACATGGACTTTTTTAAGGAACATCACATCTTTTTTTTATTAGGAGGTCGTTTATATTTGAGGTTTTGCACACAAATATTTCTTTATTATTTTAGGGTTTGTTTTTTTTTCAGTGTTTCACAGAGAACTAAAACTGCAGCAGTCCATCTTTTTCTTAAATTTGTCACAATGGAGAGAAAAGTAAAATTTCTGTGCTTGAAACATTCTTCAGTTTTATGCTTAACGTTAATATTCAGACATTAAAAAAATGTAAGTGATGCAAGTTAAATGTATTTTAGCTAATTTAAACCTTTGCTGAATCTTAAGATGCATCTTGATCCACAGAAACACCACAAGGAGCAGGCTGATCAAGTGAAGAACGGCAGGAGAGTGTGTGAGCTTCCTCCAGCCAGCAGCAGCAACCAGTCTGAGCCTGCAGCTCCAGCAGTAAGACCAGTATGTGTCTGAGACCCATGAATGTAATGAATGGCAGCTCCTCCTTTGCAGGAGGCCTGTTTCTCTTAACTGCACAAACATTTCATGTCAGGAGAGTCTTCCTGTTTTTAAGATGTGAATACGAGTGGAAGTCTTTTCAGTCCGCTGTGCAGCTGATTCATCGTCATATTTATAAGACTAATTAAAAGTAAACCTACAGAAGCCTGAGCTCTTTCCTTGTGTGTGGATGTTGCAGCTCTCAGTCGCAGCCAAAGAGTTTGTGCCTCAGCCTGCAGCTCGGGCGACTCCCAGTCCTCCTCCACCCGTCCAGCACTCTGCTCCACCTGCAGCCGAGGCTTCAGCTGCTCCGCCTCAGACGCAGCACCGGCCTGCCGTCAGGAAGCAGGAGCCTGCACACAGCACCGTGTTTGAAAAAGCCATGGAGGCTCTGACCTCCATGTTCCCCGACTACAGCAGGTAACACCGACCTGTTGCAAAGCCTCCCGTCTCTGAGGGGTCGGCCATGTTCGAGGTTATTAAACTACAAACCAAACGGAGGTTACATTTTATTTCAAAATGAAGAAATCTGTTCGCTTCCTTTGTTCAGATCGGATTTGATGAGGTACGTTCAGGAGCTGCGATCATCCAAAGGTGGAAGCCTCAGCAGCATGGCGCTGCAGGATGTGGTTGGTGGTGTGACCCAGCTGATCTTGGACCATCAGGTAGGTGGAGGTTTTTATTAAACTAAACAAAGCTAATCTTTTTTAAAAAAAAAAGTGAAAGTCAAACTTTTTCTCTGGAAATAATCACTCTGGCTGTTTTTCTGTCCATTCAGGAGAGGCTTAGTTCCGCCAGAGCCAAGGTCGCGGGTCACAGGAGTCCAGCTCAGCGCGCTACCCCCCCTTTGGTAAACTCTGCTCCAGTCTGGCAGCCACTTGGACCCCAGAGAGCCAGAAATCCCAACGCAGTAAGTCACATCAACTGGAGTACTTTCTTCTAACCTCTTAATGGACAGACTGAACAGAAATGAGATGAATTTAACGATTGTTTCACTGCGGGACTGAGCTGAATTACAGTCAGGATGTATGTGTAATATAAAACAGCAACCAGGAAAACTCAGTTACTCTAGATTCTCTCCTCACAGCGGCTGCTTCGTCACCATCTAGGGAAGCTGATATGAACTTTTTTCTTTTTTTTTACAAGTTCTAGTGAGGATTAAACATGAAGACATGAAACTAGGACAACTGAACCAATAAGAAACGTTCTGAGCCCTCTGGTCATCTCAGAAGTAGGAACTCGCTTTCAGAGGCGATTCAGAGGAAAACGTATCGGCAGATTCCTGCTGTGGAAATGAACTTCGTCAGAGAAAAGATCCTCTGAAAGTCCTTTTACTTAAGCTTCCTGTAGTCCAGATGTATTTAAGGTTTATACGCAGTTTCCAAATTCAGTTCATGAAGTAGGGTTGTAAAATGATTTTTGCCTTTAAACTATTTAAAATACGCTCCTCTGTCTGGCTGTTTTTGGTAAATGTTACTAAAACACAAGTAGCAGCTTTCAGCAGCGGACTTGCACACCTTCGGTAGCACACGGTTGAATCATTGTTCAGGTGTGTGTTGTTGTGGTTGGATCTAACGGAGTGGTGTTGCAGCTCAATGTGGAGGACCCGTGCATCATCTGTCATGAAGACATGAGTCCAGATGAGACCTGCGTTCTGGAGTGCAGACACGGCTTCCATCATGAGGTGAGGAGGAACAGCAGTGCAGCTGCAACATGGATGCTTGTTTCCAGCTTTAATGTGGAGTTTTGTTTGTGTTCAGTGTATCAGGTCTTGGCTGAGGGAGCAGAACACCTGTCCTACCTGCAGAAATCACGCACTGCTGCCTGAAGAGTTTCCCGCCCTCTCTGGAAGGAGACGCCAAGCTCCGTGATGTCTTACCCCACCCCCCCACCCTCCCCGTCACAGCCAACATATCTGCTTTGTTTTTCTTTTTACTGATTTTCGCTCAAATGTGATGCTTTGGCTTCATCTGTGTGTTTTGTGTGTGTGTGTGTGCAGGGAGGCAGCAGTTTATACCCTGAAGAAATAAAAGTGTGTTGGCGTTCATGTCCTGTATGTTCGTCTCTGCCAGAGCAGCAGGCTACAGATACTCCACATACTGATTTTATACTTTTAAAATGAAGATTAAGATAAAAATTGGTAATAACCAAACTTCAGGCTAGCCAGTTGGATCATTTTAATGTTTTATTCTGCTTTATTTTAAACTGTTAACTACCTTCCTGCAGTAGCTTGTCGTCATCGGCTTTGCTGAAAAAGGTTCAATTAAAGAAGTAAAAGCACTTCTGACTGATCTCATTTAATCCACCCAGACAAAATTAAACACGTCCTTCAGTCCACGCCTTCAAAGTATCATTAATACAAAACTTCTCTGAATAAAGGAACATTTACAAACTTGATGTGTTGACTTGGAAGCGTTCCTGAGTTCGATGGCTTCCCGGGGGCAGAGGAAAAAAGAGCTTTAAATAATTTGTCATTGTGATCTTTACTCGGGTTTTAACACCTTTCGCTGCCTTGTTTCGTGTATTTCTGTCTCCTTGGTCCACTTGAGAAGCTTCCTAGGAGCCGGTGCATGGAAAACGGCTCCAGATCGCTGTAGTGGAGCAGCACCTGGACCTGGTCCCAACCCTGTGTGGAGTTTGTTGGCAGGCCTGCAGTGAGCTGATTGCATGCTTAGACTCTGCAGAGCTTCAGAGGGAAGTTCTCTGTGATCAGGTGATCGTCATGAAGCACGATGACGACGTTGATTTCAAACTCTGAAAGACAAACACAAGATACTGACGTCCTGCAGCTGTGGGAGTGTGTATTACACCGGGGAATGAAACGTCATCTCACACAGGAAGGTTTTACTGACCCACTTTGAAGTTGGTGGTCTCCAGTGTTGGGCAGGTGAACAATCTGGGGAAGACCATGTAGATGGGAATGGGGAGGCCATGACAGACGTCGCCTTCAGCTATCTGGATGTTCTGGATCTCTGTGGCATCTCTGGCGTATCCTTCAGCGCAACCTGAACACAGCTGACACTGAGGAAACCTGCGTCTCTGCAGCTGCGATAACGGCAGTCCTCCGACAGTATGAACTCACCACAGGTCTCCACTCGAACCAGCTGCAGCTCAATACTCTTGATGGGGACGTCTGAGTTCTCCACCACCACCTCTCCGGTCAGCGGCTGGCTGATCACACAGTTGGTGGCATCTAAATGACCTCTGATGAGAAACTTGGGCAGTGAACCCCTCTGGAGATAAAAAAAAAAAAAGATGTTCATCACTCAGGTGTGATTTAAATTAAGCTGCGAGAAGCCAGCTTTTAAAAAAAACTCACCTCACGGATGTTCTGCAGGGTGTCGGGAGTGATGGTGAAGTTGACCGGAGTGGGAACAATTTTAGCTTTCTGTGGCTGAAAATCAAAGAGGATCTAACTAAATCGGACATTTTTTTTTCCAGAAAGGAGTGAAAAGTTAAAAGTGCAGAAAAAGTTTAAGCTTAAGATCAGAAAAGTTCGTGGTAACAGTAAAGTTCAGCTATGGGGGCAGATGTTTGCTCACCTGGCAGTGAACGATGAACTCACAGTTTCTGCTCAGGTCTTTGGCGAGCAGCGAGCGCCTCAGGTCACAGCGGAGCGTGTACTGGAGAGCAAACCCAGGAACAGGTGTTAAATAAAACTAGAATAAAACCGTTTGATGAGCATTTAAACCCAGAATTTAACAGATTAAAATTTTTTTTAAACATTCAAGAATGTCGCCACATCAAGTTTAATAAAAGAAAATCAGATGGCATTAGAAAACAATTTGTTTAATTTCTTAATAAGAGCCTCCATAAAAAGTAGAACCTATATAAGGCACAGATGTAGGAAGAATGGATAAGATATTGTGAATGTCAGTGGGAAAAAAATCACAACTTCAGGCTCTTGAACATTTGGCTGAAGAGTCTGCAGATTTTTTTTAATCCCTCCAGTTCAGAAGGCGTAGAAGTCAGGCTTCTCTACAAGCCGGTGAAATTGTGCTTCTCAGATAATCATTTTCTTTTAATTTTCATATTAATGATGCTTCATTGGGTTTCCTTCCATTCACTTCCATTCAAGACAAATAAATCTTATTTTGGACCCTGAGCATCGCAGCTAGATGAGCAATTACAAACAAATGACTCAACTATAAGTCAAAGTCAGCTTTATTCTCAATTTCTTCACATGTACAAGACACAGGAAGCGAGATTAAAGTATGATTTATATTAAATGGCACAACATTTTTATTATTGGGAGAGGTGGAAAATATAATTGATATGTATCTTGTGTTACTATTGACTTCTGAATGTTACTTCCTGAGCTCGAGGCTTGTCTCCCACCCTTTATTATTAACGTGGCCTCGTACCAGCCCAAACTCTGGGTTTTACAGGGTGTGTTGGGAATAGTGGATGGTCTCCCTCTTCTTTATCCAAATCCACAATTTAAAATTGAGGTTTTTATAAGTGTTCCTGAGCCAAGTTGTGGCTTCCACCACAGACTGACATCTGTAACTAAAATGGTGATCACAGGCTTTTAAAATCCAGATTTGTGTCTCATGAAACAATTTCTACTAAAAAAAAAAAAATCATACTAGACTTTTAAAGAATCAAACAAATTCTGAGGTTAAACATTATAATGTTGTCTTTTAACTATTTTTAGACATTTTTTCTCATCCATTTGGTTCACCTGTTAATAAACAAAAATCTCATCCTAATCTTATCTTTGTTTCCTTGTTGAGACCAAACAAGCTGAACTGCAGGTATGAAAGTCGCCACAGTCTCACACCAGAACGTGTGTCTAACTGCAGGTCCGGTTGTGGATTCAAACTCACCTGGACGTTGACAAACACGCCGTGGTAAGTCTCGTACAGCACTTTGTTGCCTTTTGTGTGCAAGGGGAACTCAAACGGGATTTCAGTTTTGCCTCCTGGGATTTTTCCTGCTTTGGCTACTTCAATGTTGCTGCTGATCAGCTGGATGGGCTGCAACACATCACACTCTGATTCATACTCCAACAAGTACATTTATTTCAAAGATACAGACTTAACTTAAAGATCAGACAATGAGTCACATATGGGCACAAAGAGGGCTCATTGCTCACCTTCACAGAGTTATAGAAAGCTTCAAAGACCCCGACACTCTTGGAGCTCAGCTGCAGGTTGACTAGCCCCTCCATGCTGAGAGAGATGCCATGATGCTGCATGGGTTCCTTACACAACAGCATGACGACACCAGCCACAGTTTCCTGCACACACAAGGGGCATCTTAAAATCTTAAAACCACAGCCAGCACCACCTGTATTACCCTGAACTCTGCTTCCCAACAGCATCTTATTTTATTTGCAATATGCATCCAAATATGTGCAGGAATAATTAACCCATCAGTAGGCTGCAAAACTTGGAATGAATGACTAAGTTAATTTTGAAAATGTTAGCATACATGCAATTATTACATATTACATGGAACATAACTAAACACATTCAAAAGGGAGTAGGAAGAAGCTTGGGCTTGTTTAATCCTCCCTCTTATTCCATTTTACAGCCAAAGTCCCAGTTCACTTCCTGCTTTAACATGTTCACAGGTACAACTAATGATAATATTTACATAATACACATTAAACTTAAACGTATAGCAGTACGTTTATAAACCTAGTAACTGTGAAAACCTTCGTCCTGCACCGTGTGAAAATCAAGTTTCGCTTCTTGAACTGGCTCATGGATGCATAAGAGGGGGTAACATTCATACTACATCCAATCTGATTCTAGATATTGAGGCTTTTATTATCTAATAGTACAGGTTTGACTTTACATAAACAAAGATGCGCATCGTATCTATGTACAAACCAGAGAGCAGCATCGGTTATGACCGTACTGATCTGGTGTTTTGAAGATGGTTGACGTGTTTAGCATTTTTAGCTAACAGTTTGAAGATGACAACCTCAGCTTGCTCTCGTGCCTTTTTGCTTCAGTGTTTTTCATTTTGTGAATGGAGGTACAACAATCCTGTGATGTATAACGACAAATTAAGCCTTAAAATATCGATTTTGGTCCACTGGCGGCACTGAATCTGACGGGTGACAGACTTTACCGAAACACTCACCAACCAGCTGCTGGTCATGTGAGCGCGAGCAGCTAAGTACCAAGCTGCTAGTGTGTTTATACTAAACTGGTTTTCTGACTAGATCCTAAGATAATGGTTAGCGTTAGCTGAGCAGGCTACACAAGCTGGTTACTTGGTGACTATGAGTAAACTTACCCCCTCGTGATACACTTTGTTTGCTCTTTTCAGTCTAATATCCAGAGTGACGCTCATGTCTGCGCAGATCAGACCGTTTGATGACTTCTCTTCCCTTACAGGCTGCTTTTTCTTAATACAATAAATACACAAACAAACCAGAGTGGGTTTTTACATCAAACAGCCTGTGTTCCGTATGACAGAAACAAAAAAAACTAATATCCGTTCATAACCTTCAAAATAAAATAAACTTCCGCCTTTTTCTCTTCCTTCAAAGTAAATGGTAAACGGTCTGTACTTACATAGCCCTTTAATCCAAAGCGCTGTGCATGTACGTCACTTTCACCCATTCACACACACACGCACACTGGTGGTGGAAGCTGCCGTGCAAGGCGCTCAACCACAACCACCAGGAGCAATTAGTTGCTCAGTGTCTTGCTCAGGGACACCTCGACATGAGCTGTCCGGGCCGGGGTCAAACCCTGGGCTACAGGACGACCACTCTACCCACTGATCCATGCCGCCCCCATGTAAATCTAGAGATGTTCGTTCCAGCTCGTCTAAAAGGTTGGGCTATCTTGACTTAGATCCCTTTGTTACCAGTTCGGATACATTTTGAGTTGGGATGGCATACCATTCCTCAACCAGCACTTGTCACAAGTCCACCAGTGTGGTTGGTGCTGCTAATTAAGCCCTCTATTTCATCAAAATAAAAGCAAAAAATAGATAAATAAATAATAATGATAATAAATAAATAAAACGTTTTTTTCTCAAAATGATAAAAACCCTGTTCATGAAATTATAACCTTTGTGTTGTTCAGGTCAGTTTTGACCCAGTTGTAAAAATATGATTATATGATTATAAAGCAATAATTTCTGGTGTGTTCACATTGAAGGGTCGTTGCCTTTTGTCTGTGGTGTTTTGTCTCCTCTTTCTTCTTTCTGCTTTCCTTTTTGCTGTCTTCCTTCTTTTTCTGTCCCCTTCGGTCTGGTCCAGCAAGATTATATAGATTCCATGATTCAATTCAACAGTAAGTAAATAAATAAATGAATCAGATTACGAACCTTATACCCATAAGACTCCCCTTGGCAAAGCAAATTTATTCGCCACAACACAGCAGCCAGACTATCATTCTGTTTGCTGCAGTGCTGGAGAGGACAGGTTTAAAATTCCTTCAAAAGATTTTACTATGTAAAATTATTCATTCGTTCATTCATGAACTAATGTCATGATTCGCCCATATAAACCATCCTTCCTCCCAGAAGTGATGGTTTAATTAAAAATAAAAGCAACAAAAACAGCAAAGTGAAATACAAGGCATGTTTTAACTGTTAAATTGGAATTAACAAATATATATATATACATATAAAATTGCTAGATTTTCACTTCATAGTTTTTAGAACAAAAAATAAAATCACAAAAAAAATTTTAAAAAGAAAAATGCCTTTTATCAAATTTGTTATTTTTTTCATTTTAAAATGAAAATGAAATAAATGCTGATTTTTTTCTATTACTCCCCTCCAGAAAATCCAATGAACGAAAGATACCAGACAAACTGATCCTCGTGCATCGTGGATCGTTTGAAGTTCCTGTTGGTCAACGTGTGACATCTTTGTCTCTGGCAGTAAAAGATCAAACTGCTTTGGATTGTTTGGACCACATACAGTTACCCCCAGCCAGCGTGAGCACACCGGCTGCTGCACGGTGTTGCCACAACAGAAGCTGACAGTTAACAGCAGCTGAGACAGCAGAGCCGCTGGTTAGACCTGTTTGTCCTTTGAAAGATACCGTGCTGGTTATGTATGGACACCAGGGCTAGTTTAATCCATACCAGCGCAATGAGACTGATATTTTTCTTGCATTTTTCTTTATCAAAAGTTCTCACACAAACTTTTCCTACTGTATGGAACAAAGGTAATATATGATATTAATTTACTCTCTAAATAGCAAAAAGGCTTCTTTGACCATATTCCTGGTTCATCTGCGTTGCTCCACCTCTCATTGTCTTCCTGGTCCTCTTCTTTCCCTCCACTGCCTTCAGAGCAGCTTTCACCACCCATTGCTTCACCTGCATCTTCTACGTACATGAGCTTTTTCCAGGTTAGATACTCTATAAGGCATTAAATCTGACTCAGAAACAGCAACAGTAGGGGTCATAATACTCAGACTGACTTATTCATCATTTATTGTGGTCTTAAAGTTTGAGAATTCCCCTCCCATTTTATTTTACTCATTTAAAAAAATAATAGTAGATAGTTTATCTACTAATTTAGGGGTCTGATGCATTCAGTTTTTCAGACAACGGGATGCCTGTGGCATCTTCACAGTCCTGAAATAACAAGGAATCCACTGACACCAAATAAGGACTAAAACATTGACACAAAGGGAAGTGCTTTGTATTGCACGGTCTGTAAAAGTCAAATGATTTGCTTTAAGAACTTTGATGAATTTCTGATGCTAGTCAATGAATCCTAATGTGTTGTCTACAGACACCTGCAGCTGATATCCGCTCAAACCGTGTTAGTTCAGGTGCTGCTCACTCTCTTCTCAAAGAAATGAATAAGAAGCTGCCCCTCACTTTATTTTACCCTCACTTACCCTGAACATGTAGCATAACATGCAAACCGCTTTTTCTGTCCCTCTTCTGGTATCCAGACTTGACTTTCTTTAGGACACGACATCCTCTGGCTGTCTGGCTGCACTCTCCGTGTAACTCAGTTGTACAGACTTTAAGCATTTAGCAGAATTTTATAAGGGGGATAGAGTCCTCAAAGAACATTCATCATTATTTTTTTGTAAAAAATTCATTCTCACTGCACCTTCATTCAGGAAAACTAACTTTGATTATGATATTTAGAAATTTTAAAATTGAACAGCAAGCCGCCGTAGAGCTCTATGTCTAGAAACACCTCTGCTGTGATGTACTTTCACCTTTTTTTTATACACCCAAAATGCAATATGCCCACAGCCACAGTAGCCACCATCCATCAGCACAGCATGGGACTGGCTAGAAACCAGCATCTGAATGTCTCAAATGAGAAAGTTAAAATAACTCCCTTTAAAAGGAATAAAGAAACATTTCTTTTATTTTCATTACACAACACATCCCTGTGTATCATCATAATCTGCATGTCTGTTGGTGGTGTTGTTATAGACCAGTGAAAACATTAGTGAGATTAAAAAAGTTTATATTGATATTGTAACATAACACACATATGACGATATTATGATTTGATCTCAGCTAAAATAAATCAAAACATCATTAAAACAGATCAAATCAAGACAGATTGATTTGTTAAATTTCTAACATCCTCTACCTCCTAGTCTTAATGTAACTCATCATGTAAAATAAAAAAGTAATTTAACATAAAAAACAAAAGTAGAATAGCCATGTAAATGTATAAAGCACCAGCACCTTTAGATGTATAATTGGTATGAATATACAGTGTACTCAGTACAGATTCATATATCTCCACTAGAAACAATGAGACCCTCTTCGTCCAGCCGAGATGCAGCACCACAGCTCACACCATGCAATTTGTTTTCAAACAACCAAAAATGTGCATTAGGTTCTGATCACTTTTTGTATCTTAGGCAGAAGAGTCTCAACATTTATTATAGCGAGAGAAAATAACAAAAATCTGAACTAGGCCTTTAACAGCATTTAAACAATTAGGAAAGCCCAAAAGAGACGATAAACTATGAGAGGGTTACCAGCCCCCCACGAAAAAACCATGCTGGTAAAGGTACCTTAAGACTAAAAACTATAAATCCTTATTTAAACAATGCATCTAAGTATTTCTACAGATTATATAAAGACTACAGTGGACTACTGGTGGTACAGCCGTAGAAACCTGTCATCTCAGCGTTATCTGCTACAAGTTCTGCGTTCGGAAAATCAAGGTCACTTTGTTAAAATGCAAAAATTCCCCCTCTGAAAATGATGTTGGAAGACAATTTGAACGCACTGTATAAACATGTTGATGTTATAGAAATGACATATAACATAATTTCTCCACTAATCCTTCTTATAATCCATCTCCATTCTCAGCTTTTCCATGTTGTTGCTATGGAGGGCTGTATCACTGCTCTCTTGTACTTTATCCAAGAAGTTGAAATCTGCTACGTAGCGACCACTGCTGGTGCGGAACAGCACCGGCTTGAACTCGTGACCCCACAGAATTTCCTGTGGTACGTAGGAGGTGCGGCTCTGGCACGTGGCTGCCGTGGACTCCATGGTGGCGTTGAGGGTTATGAGCAGCTCAAAGTTTCGCGTGTGCAGGTTTTCTGCCGTCAGTCCTGCCAGCGGGCTTTGCTCATCCAGAACGTGGTAGAAGGTGAGGGGGAGGATGAGGAAGGGGCATTCTCCGCTGGAGTCCATACAGAAATCTACAGAGCTCTGGTGTATTTGTGTCTTTTCGCCTTCCTCTGTCATGTTGGATTGAAAGAGCTTTCCTGTCAGTTGGCACTGGATCAGGAGGCTTTTCCTCATGTTGGCCACCCTGACCATCAGACACAGCTTTCCTTGGTGCCAGCAGATTACCGCCACCTGGCTGAACTTGATGGTTTCTGCTCGCTTCTTGGGCCGAGCTAGTTTGGCCAGAAAGGCCCCAGTGACGAAGATCTCAGCCAGCCCGGTGATGACGAGCTGAACCACCAAAGTGAAGATGGCCAGAGGACATTCTTCAGATATGTAACGAAAGCCATAGCCAATGGTAGTCTGAGACTCCAAAGAGAACAGGAAGGCTCCGGTGAAGGAGTCCACATTAACCACGCAGGGTGTGTGGTTAGAATTATGCCCAGCTTCAAAGTCTCCGTTCCCCATGCTGATGACGTAATAGAAGACCCCAAAGATCAACCAGGTCATGACAAACGTGGAGGCAAACAGAGTGAGTTTGTAACGCCACTTTATGTCCACCACTGTGGTCCAGATGTCATGCAGGTAGAGTTTGACCATGCCCTCCACATTGTCAATCCGCACGTTGTTATGACCGTCCTTTGACACAATCCTTCGTAGGACATCGGACTTGCTGTTGGTCATGTTGCTCTCGTTAAGTGAAAACTAATAATGACCTCTGAGGTTTTAGTTTGGCATTGGAGGAGGAAGGTCTGAAAAAGACAAAGAAAAACTATATGGTTAATATCGTAACTGGATCCAACATCAGTTGTTTGCTACTATTAGTTTATAATAATATTGGAGATATTTAAATGGCTGAATGAGAAAAAAGTACTTTAGAAGTTGTCATTGTTTGCTTTGACAGCTGCTTTGCACGCCTTTGTCAATATGTTCACCAGCCGACTCTCATGAGGTCGTAACCTGTATGAGTTTTCAATTAACAGCTTCGCCTTGTTAAAGATTAACTGTTAGAATTGCATAAGACTAGTAGCCGTGATGTGCTGATGTTTTGGCATCCGGTAAATAGTCCTATTCAGCCATTACAGTTTAACCATGGAAGGTCATTATAGTCGAGCTGTTGTGGTTTGAGCTCATTTGTGGTGTGATGGAAATGGCTTTCACGAGGACCATGCGTTCCTTCTGCTGAATAGAAGTTAATTGCTGCCTCCAAAGTCATCGGTTAACAGCATAGCAACACGCTGATGTAGCACAGAGGCTGCACCAGCAGAAACATCTGAATGAACTGAAGAATACTAGACTAAGAAGAAAGCTGCTTGGTCCACAAAGAACTGTCTGGTTTGAGCTTAATGAAGATATTTGGTTATTTAGCAGGACCATGAGTAAAAACACACCTCCACATTGAAGCTTAAATAAACTGAGATGAAATGGGTTTGGGGCGATCTACCTCATGTTCACTCTGCAGGTTTGGAGTTCAAGTCTCCTTTTTGCTGGGATCTGATTTTTTTTTTTGTATGATTATTCACCTGAAAATCTGAATCTGTTTAAGAAATTTGATTTCTGCGTCCCTCCTCAGCTAGGATTTCTGATATCTGTCTCACTTCAACACTGTAAAGGTTGGATGAAATGTGGCTGTTGTGTAGGAGTGTTCAGACTACGGTTACTTTGTGGTATAAATCAGATTATCTTAAAACTCCAACTCAAGCCATTTTCATATATGGTAATAAATCTGATACATATCTGATGATGATCAAAGAATTATTGTGGATCAACTATTTCCCTTCTGCTCTTGTAAGCATTTTTGTTTCGGTATCATCTGCTACTGGAGTACAGTATGGATTCAAAGATAAACTGAAGTAAGTCTTTACTGAATCTACATTATGATTGTAGCCTGTAATGGTTCCACAAACAAAGGTTAATTACAACCATTCAACAATAAATCAATAAATAAAGGCTGAGATGTAAAAACTAAATAGTTATTTTGACTTAGCTCAGTATTTAATTTTGAGCTTCTTTCCTAAATGTTTGAATCAACTTTTCTTTTTTTGTTGTGGTCATTCTCACAACTTTTCATCAAGTCGGGGAGCATTTCATGAAAAATATTTATATGGTAAAAGGTTCGTATTTATACAGCGCTTTACTGTACCTGGAACGATACCCAAAGCACTTTACATTATACATCACATTCACACACACAGCAGAAGCTGCCATGCAAGGCGCTGACCGCCACCCATCAGGAGTAATTAGGGGTTCGGTGTCTTGCTCAAGGACATCTCAACATGAACTGGACTTGGCCGAGGATCAAACCGGCAACCCTCAGGTCATGAGACGACCGCTCTACCTTGCTGAGCCACGCCACCACCAACAGATGCTAGATGATGATGTTGCTAGTCCTTCTCAAACGTATAGCTGTTCATACATGAACACACCAGTGACTTTACCAGAAGATTCGTCTGCTTTGCGAGTCTGGACAAATCCTTTAAAACTGTTTTCAGCTCTGTGCTTGTTTACTGGCTGAAACACTGGCGCTACATTAGCTGTGTGGGGTAAATTGGAGGTGGTGGAATTTGTGTGAATGATATTAGGTGTACTTTAATACACACGTCTAGACAAACCCTCTTTGTGTTTACGCTCAGTTAGACTAGCCACTCTTTCAACCAACAGATGCTGGCTGATGAATTATACATTCAAGGGATCAATATTTTACAATAATTTCACTTTTCCTGAAAGAAAAACTTTTCTAATTTTTGTTAATATTAAATAACTGATAGTTTCTAGCATAATAAATTTGACATCCCACATAATTTGATTTAAATGTCATATGTGACCTCGTGCACTGACTCTGAACTGTAACAACTGAATCATGTTTCTTCTCTTCTTCAGATTGAAGGCCCAGCTTCTAAAATTCTCACATTATTTTTAATTCTCACAACAAAATGTTGAACATATCTGTCATGATACAAACACAATTCTAATAAGTTAATCACATCATTATTATCAATATAGTGACTCAAAAAAGTCCACTTCACAGGACTCCATGAAGTAAATGCACCACTTAATCTAAAAAAGTGTTGTAATTAGTTTATTTAAATAGATTTGCCTAAAAACAGTGGATTGGTTTAGCAAGGGATCAGATATTGACACAGTGCCAGTTTGTTAATGTGCTAAAGCAAATTCATTTACTAATTTTTACCCTAACCCACGTTATTTCTTCTCTTCTCCAAAAAACTGAGCACTTTCTTTCTTTCTTTCTCTCTTTCTTTCTCTCTCTCTCTCTTTCTCTCTCTCTCTCTTTCTCTCTCTTTCTTTCTTTCTTTCTTTCTTTCTTTCTTTCTTTCTTTCTTTCTTTCTTTCTTTCTTTCTTTCTTTCT
>JBAFTA010000017.1:29503989-29522489 GCA_036919975.1 Melanotaenia parkinsoni
CTTTCTTTCTTTCTTTCTTTCTTTCTTTCTTTCTTTCTTTCTTTCTTTCTTTCTCTCTTTCTTTCTTTCTTTCTTTCACAAATTGGAATATTTTTAAATTTCCTCTTGGTAATAGCTCATTAGGACATGCAGACATAAATATTCGGATTTATAAATCTACACACAGCGGTAACAGGAACTACAGAAACAAGAAGAAGAAGAAGAAAATACATAAAAACAGGGGATAGATGCATTAAGATTTTAGCAAATAAAAGTTCAACCGCAGCAGCTTGTGAACATTTGTCATGATTTTTTATAATCATTGATTTCCTTTGAAATGTAAATTATACTCACATCCAGCTGTAGTTTAGTGTTGAACAGTCTTAGATGTTTGTCTTCACTTATTTCAGCATGACAACCAGCCTGTAAATGAAGCTGCCTGAGAACAGCCAGCTCCGTGTCTTCTTTCTGCTTTTGTTCTGAACTTTGGCCACCGTGGCGTTCCAGGCACAACAAAGATGAGACAAAGCTGAGCTGTAAACTCTGATATGCATGTGGGTAGGTTTTTTATTCCTCCCCCTCCTCCACCTGTTCACAGGTGGGAACACCACCCATGAATACTTCAGCTTTGTTTAGCTCCTTTTGCTGGTTGTTGTTGCTTTAGACACACACCCGGATTTACTGTTGTCAGTGCTTGAAGGACATTGTGGACTCCCTTGGAGCACTCCTGGTGTCACTACAAATAAAAATGTTGTCTAAATGAAGGTCAGACTTAAAGGAACTTACAAACTGTTTGAAGTTGTGCTGGATAGTTTGTGAACCCTTTCAAAGTTTTTTGTTGTCATTCTGTAATTATGGAACCTAAAGCAGCGTACAAATCATGAACAGATAAGAGATTAATATGATCCATGAGTCTGAATTTGAGGGAAATTTTCGACTTCCATTCATCGTACTGTATGTGAGCCTTTCAGTTTCTGGTCAAACAGCTTTGTGAAGGAACTCAACATTAAAGCTGCTGCATGACAGCATGTATCTTACAGATCTCGTATTTCCCCAACAGAGCACCGGAAGAGGCTGTAAGGGTTTCTAAAAGTAGAAATAAGATACAGAACTTTCAGTTATTAGACCCTTCTGGGGAACCAGCTCCCAGTTTGGCTTCGGGAAGCAGACACCTTATCCATCTTTAAGATTATGTATAAAACTAGAGTTTATAGTTAAAGCCTTTAGTTTTGCTACCGCTGCTGGAGCAACGACTCATGATGCACTGAGTTCCTGTTGGCTCTCTTCATCTCCATACATAAATATACAACATTACTGGCATCACTCATTTGTTTTTTTCCTTTCTCAGCAGGTATCATTGGCGTATGGTGTTTGCTGACCCCCCCTTTCCTGTCTTCTCCGCCTCCAACCAGTCGAGGTCGATGGCCATCCTTTCCAAGTCTGAGTCTGCTGGGAGGTTTGCCTTCCTGTTAAAAGAAAGTTGTTCCTCTCCACTGTCACCCACAGCACCATCCCTGCTTAGGATGGTTAAATTAAAAAGATTCAACCCAATCCATTGATTTCCTCAGTGTAACACGGTAGTTCAACAAGTAAAAGTTTAAATACGAGCAGAGGTGTAGTATGCAATTAAACTAATTTTATATGGACAGAAATTACTTTCTTCCTTTTTATAAAACAAGTTAAAATCCTTAAAGTGCACTAAACCCAGCGCCATCTCTCTGAAAGAAAGGAACAAATAGGTTAAAAAGATAGAAAAACCAGGCCTACTGGTGGGGAGCCAGCCCAACAGAAAAGCTCCACATGCCCCCCACACAGAGACACACCCCAAAGTAATGAAAAAAAAGTGAAAACAAATAAATGGAGGGCCAGATCCCCAGCAATGGCCACCAGTTTATCAAAACTATTAACAGTTCACTAGAGGTAGTACCTCAGAGAGGGAAAGCCAAAACTCATTTTAAAAATATATATCAGGAAGACCAGTTCCAGCCCTCTCCTAATCACCTTTCCAGGAAATCTGCTCGAGGAAGACGAGTCAACCAGTGTGTGCTGAGGGCTTGGTCGTCTCTGGTTATGGCCCTAACCTTCTTATTTATACCAGACTACCAGGTGAGGACAGTCATTCAATTATAAGTGCCAGGCAGGCCCAAGCTGGTACTACTACGTTAGCTAGGAAATGATCATTTTAATGGACACAATTATTATGAAAGTAAATTATTTAATCACTTGTTTAGATTGTTTAGTCCATGTGACATAACCCTTAAGTTTTTTCCATTAACATGATGCTATCTTGGGTTCCTAAAGAACCTGTGTTAATGGGGTCAGTAGGTAGACTGCTTGTCACACAAACAGAATTCAATCCCAAAATTCCCACTTCAGAACTTGAAGTATCATCAAGCAAGATATTGAACCCCAACGTTGCCCCCTGGTTTCTTCCTCACTTCTAAGTTGCTTTGGATATAAAGCATCAGCTAATAAATAAAATGTCGAGATTTAATGGAAAACTCAGAAATTCTCAAGCACCTGGAAATAATCCCTCCAGAGAACTTGTGTTGCAGTTGCCTGTTGAGTTGAGCATAAATGGGAAAAAAAATCATGAATAAAAAGGGAAAAAAAAATGATGAGAGAAGTTGAGATGGCAGCAGACATGTTGGCAAGTTGTAACCGACACAGACGTTGAGGAGCTCCGACAGTGGCACTGTTAGGAGTTGTCATGTCAAACTAGCGGTCCATGTGCTAGCTAAAACATTTTACCTGTATGTGTAATTTAAGACTGAAAACAGTCTAAATAATCCATGTCAGCTTATTGCACCATACGTTTTAGATGTTTGTCTCAGCATTTGGAAGTTAAATAATAATAATAATAATAATAAAACACATTCAGGGCACAGTTGTATCCCACAGTTACTTCTCTGCTATGCTGATCTGTCGCCCTGCAGATGTCGGGACTGGTTCAACCTTTTGCAGGGCGGTCTTACATGTTTCTACTGCAGTATTCTGCTTATGTCGTTTCATTAAAGGGTTGCTTCTTTAATCTAATGTCAGCCTGAACCAGGGTTGAATCAATTTGCAGCAGCTCAGGTGGAGGAGCAGGTTATCCATTAATTTTAGACGGCATTAAACATGCAGTTTACCACCACCAGAGTGTGACTGTAGGGTGAATGAATAATGGATTCAGTGTATGCGTTTTGAGTGCCCTGGACAGGACGGAAGAGCAAATCTAATTCATCGTTATTATTAAGGCTAACGTGGTGATGAACTCAGAAATGAATGAAAATTGCTCATTTCGTAGCCACAAGGTAAAAAGCTTGAATGGCCAGAATGGCTTTCACTCAGCCTTCCTTCCAAAATATTCAGTTCAAGATTCAAGATCTTTATTGCCAAAAAAAGGCCGTGAGTTTACAGTTGTCCTGATGCATCTATGGTCTAAACAAAGCCTGGCATGCAGATGGCATGAAAGTGGTGCATATGGGGAGTCAGTCAACGATCACACACTGCAGGGACTTGAAGTGTTTGGTAAAAAAAAAAAAAAAGGCCAGATTAAAGTCAGCTGATGTGAAGTCCTAGAGGGGGTTAGTGTCCGTAAAGTTTAATATGTTGTAAAGCTGACTGAAGCATCAACTCAAATATGAATATTTAACAAGTCTTTAAGATGTGGTCACATGCAAACAACAGAAACATGATATCAGCTGAAGCTGTGGAAGCATCATGCAAGTATCAGTTGAAGTACATTCTGTAAACATGAGATTTAACGATGACATCACATGTTTAAACCTCCTTCAGGAACTTATTGACCTTGAATCTCCTGAGTTTTGTTATTAACTTCATTCTTATTATGCACATTCCTGAAGGCCAAGTGTCTTAGCAAAATTCACAGAAGCACGCTGCGTTCAGTAGGTAACACAGATGAAGGTCGTAGATGTAAAAAGAAACCTACACCTATAAACCTTTTCACACTGTTTTTTTGTGATAGTGCTTTAACTTGTCATATGTGGATTACAAGTGAAAAGAGCTGTAGAAGCTACAAGGGAATGAGGCTCCACAGCTCCCTGATGTTTTTCTATAAAGAGAAACCATGAAAGAATCCTCAAAGACATATATAAAGTCCAATGTGACCTATTATTGAGCTATCAACCTTTCTATACAGTATAATATACACTCATCATCACTTTATTAGTTCCACCTGTTTAATACCTTGTTAACACAAATATCTAACCAGCCAATCACATGGAGCAACTCAATGCTTTTAGTCTTGTAGACGTGGTGAAGACGACTTTCTAAAGTTCAAACTGAGCTTCAGAATGAGGAAGAAAGAGGGTTTAAGTGACCTGGAACGTGTCATGGTTGTTGGTCTGCGTATTTCAGAAACTGCTGATCTCCAGGGTTTACAGAGAATGGTCTGAAGAAGAGAAAATATCCAGTGAGCAGCAGTTGTCTGGACTAAAATACCTTGATGTCAGAGGTGAGAGGAGAATGGGCAGACTGGTTGGAGATGATAGAAAGCAACAGAACTCTAGTTCCTACCGAGGTCTGCAGAACAGCCTCTCTGAACACACAACACGTCCAGCCTGGAAGCAGATGGGCTACAGCAGCAGGAGACACACCGGGTGCCTGCTGTCAGCCAAGAACAGGAAACTGAGGCTACAATTCACACACACTCACCAAAACCTGACTATACAAGACTGGAAAAATGTTGCCTGAATATGTTGTCTGCTGAGTCATCTTTCCAGCTGCCATGTGTTGGGTCATCTTACCAACACTTCAGGCTACTGGTGGTGTAATGGTGTGGGGGATGTTTTCTTGACCAATTTTGGCCCCTCAGTACCAACGTGGCCTGGTTAGGACCAGCAAAAAGCATCTGCAGGTGGTTTCTTGAACATGACACTGAGCTGATTGAACTCCAGTGGGCTGTCATGGTTCATGTTCTGCCAGGCCTCTACTGATTGCTTCCTCAGTCAGGATCATTCCTTCCACCCTATTCTTGCCCCGTCTCAGGATTACCCTTACCTTACCTTAGTTTACCTGACCTTACCTTACCTTACCTTACCTTACCTTAGCTTAGCTCACCTCACCTCACCTCACCTCACCTCACCTCACCTCACCTCACCTTACCTTACCTTACCTTACCTTACCTTACCTTGCCCATGGCAGATCTTCCTCACCTTGTGATTATCTTGACACCGACCCCTGCTCTGATCTATGACCACTGATTCATGCCTACCTTCTAGGATAAGAATCGTGACTTCTTCCTCCGTGCATGATGATTGCCTGTTCTCTTGGCCCCGCATCTAGATATCAGCTTTTGCTTTGACTATTGAAGCAATTTCAGACCCCAGAGCCAAGCCGTGAGTACGCTTCTGCCCCACATGAGCTGACTGCCTTCCCAGCGTCTTTTACAAACCACCATCCTCTTATAAACGTGTGTGGGTGTGTGTGTGTGTGTGTGCTGAATTTCTGGATCCCCAGGGTTATCCATTATATGGCCTCTGCAGTCAGATCTCTTTGGGATTTAGTGGAACAGGAGATTCTCATCATGGATCTGCAGCAACAGTTTGATGCCATCATGCTGATATGGAGCATAATGTCTCCAACACTTTGTTGAGTCTATGATGCCAAGAATTAAGGCAGTTCTGAAGGGGAAGTGGTCCTACCCAGTACTAGCAAGGTGGACTTAAAGTGGTCAGTGAGTTTACATACAGTGAGGTAGTCTAGTCACAGACCAGACTCTGGCCCTTGAAGGTCTGGTGTCCTGCAGGTATTGAATGTTTCCCTGCAGTAACACACCTGTTTCAAATAAACGCGTCATTATCAGACTTGTGCAGAGCTTGACAGCAAGCTGTTGAAAATCCATTTTGATCAGTTGTGTTGCAGTAGGGAAACATCCAATACCTGCAGGACACAGCCCTTCAAGGACCGGAGATGGTGATCCCTGACAGGCTGATGTGATGAGTCTCGAGCTGATGAATAGAGATAAAAGAAAACCTTTTTTTTTTTTTTTGTAAAATGTTTATTTGATCTCACTTGCCTTCAAACTGACAAAACATGGAAAATACAGAGAGGGAAGAAAGGCAGCTAAAGACTAAAAACCATCTGAAATATGACAGAATAAGTCTTCAGTTAAGCTTAAATTCTTATACTCTCAACCAACTTTAAAGAACATTGAAGCCAAAAAGTTCATGAGTACAGTTTAAAATAATTTTTTCATTAAAATGTATCTTTCAGTTTTTCATGATCAGTCTGACCTCAAAACTTCAGGTTTGACACTCAAAAAACTCACGAGTTCAATACTACCCCTGGTGTGTGGACACAATTTATCACACAGAACAGTAGAAGCTGTTTAATATATATATATACACACACACACAGCCTGCTTGCTCATGAGGAAAAAAAGATCAGACAGCAACTATGCAGAGATCAGAGAACTAGCTCCCCCTGGTGGTTGTAAAGCACATAACTTCATACCCACCTGAAAAATGGACCCTGTACTTCTACTTCCACTACTACCTCCACTACTACTACACTGCTGTTAGTCTTAGTGATGATGCTTCGAGATACGTGTAAATGGAAATCCTGGATTATTTTTTTTAATCCAACTTTGTTCATTTTAGTGAGAAAACAAAACAATTGTGACAACAATGAAGTTTTATTTACAGAAAAACATTGTGCATTTCAGGACTCAATATTGAGCTACAGTCAGATGTTTGTTATAAAATGTACACAAAGCAAATAAAGATATGTTCAAACACATGACAGAGGTCAACACACTGACTCCTCTCACCGAATAAAGAACCTCATCCAGAAACCTTTCCAGCATTGTGTAATTTGTGCTCATGTTTGCACAAATGAGCCAAATAAAAAGTGCTGCTGCATCAGAAGTGTGCCAGTCTGAAATTCCTTTACAAGTCATCACCGGTAAACACACAGTTCTTCAAATAGTAGCTGCTGAACACAGTTTCAGAAAGCAGTTTAACATTTCCACTGCAAGAGCAGCTGAGCAGGAGCCACTTCAGAGGGATAAAACAGTCAGAGTAAAAGTTCATTTATCCTTGGTCAGCTTCCTGAGGGCCATCCCACGCTCTCATTACAGCAGCTTTTTTTTAAAAAAAGGTAAAGAACTTGAAAGAGGAGATTCAAATCATTAAACCAGTGTTTCTCAATTCTGGTCCCTGCGTGTTTTAGAGGTATCCTCCTTTAACACACCTGACTCAAATGAATGGCTTGTTAGCAGGCCTGCAAAGAACTTGACAAGCAGTTCATTTAATCTGAATCAGGTGTGCTGGAAACTAAAACATGCAGGGCAGAAACAACCTGAACGACTGAATGCAGGAAGGTGAAGTGTGATGTTTATTGTGGTGGGGGGTTAGCTGTGGTGGCCCTCAGGATGCCTCGCAGCACCTTGTAGTTGTTAAGGGGCTGGTTCTCTTTGGGGGGGTAACAGGGGCCGCGCTCTGTCGCGTAGGAATAAGGGAACCGCAGCACCCAGAGGCCATCAGGAGGCAACACCACCTCCGTCTGCTCTGGATGGAAAACCGGACAGGGAGGTGGACCAGGCTGCACCTGCAAACATGTCAAAACAAAATCTAGTAAGAGGGCTGAATTTTTATTTCAGTTAGAAAAGAACACGTAAAGACAACATCGAGCAAACCACTCTTCTCTTAATGTGATATGATGCTTTTCATAGCACCAAGATATTTACTACAGTTATAGTTGTTAACTGTCAACCAGCAGCCAGAAAGTCAGACACGACCTGATGGAGAACAAGGGTGTCAAACATACGGCCTGGGGCCAAAACCGGCACGCCAGAGGGTCCAGTCTGACCCGCGGGATGATCCTGGTTAATGTGAAAGCTAAAATGTTTTCATGTCTCCATGTGAAGGTTAAATTTATTAATGTTTAATTGTAAAACATTTCCAAGGTTGAGGCGGTGTGTAGCTCGAGAGCTTGAACAGCTGCCCCACACAGACCTGGTCCAGGTTCGAGTCCCGGCTCAGGTGGTCAGGATTACTACACACATGGAAATGTACACGTATGCGCATTTAAAATAACTTCTAGATCTTGAAAAGTTCAGAATCACACTGCGACATCTCTTGTGATTGTAAGTTGTACTCTGCATGTAGACGATAAACTGTGGCTAAATATTGTTGAAACTTATTTTTCTCAAGAAATTTCGGTTTGCTTATAATTTGTTTAGAAGAATTGTTCATAAAATGCAAACATCTTGATTATGTACTTACATTTCTTTGGACTTTAACAAAAGGGAAAATTTTTTAAACTTCAGGTTATCTTACAGGTCCGGCCCACTTAAAATCAAATTGTTCTGTACGTGGCAAACTGAACTAAAATGAGTTTGACACCCCTGAGCTGGAACTGTGTGACACTGTGTGTGTTCTGCAGTATAAAAGTTAGAATTTAATTAAATTAGATGGCAGTAAAATGTGTCAATTTCTAAGTATTTGAATTATTTTTGTGGTGTGGAAAGCAGCATTTTTATGTAAAACCTATGGAAACTGACAGGAAAATGTGCCTTTTGGCTTTTTATAAACCGGACAGATGAAGTGGAGCACTCAGCCGTTTACCTGTGGGTTCAGAGTAACCTCCAGCGGTGCGTCAGGTACGACAATAAAAAGCCGAGACAGCTGGGCAAAGTGTGGCTTCAGGCCTCGACCCTGTGATGGAGACGGGATGTACAGAGGCATGTCTGTGTTTAGAACCCTGGTGGCGGGATCTTTAGCGCCCCCTGGCCCCAGCACCTTCACTATTTTTTCAGGCCCACAGCTAATGAAGCGTCTCCCCCGGCTGTCTTCATACTCAAACCCCACGAAGACCCGAGCCATGTCATCCCTCCTGCGACTCCTGCCGAGCCCTCCGGTGCTCCCTCGCTTTCCGATCAGGCTCTTGTTGGGAGCTGGCCACGAGGATGTGCCTCCGTCCAAAGTCTCTGTCAGTCCTGAATCCTCCTCCGATCTAGACCGAATCACTAAGTCCCACGGTAAAAGAAAGGAGGAGCTGGGGAGGAAGCCCGGCTGTTCCAGTCCGGTGTGGCAGTTGTACGCCTTAGCAGGGCCCAGTTTGACCAGTGACCAGCTGGAGAACTTGGGGAGCAGGCCTTTGGGGCAACCTGAGTGCGTCATACCAGGAAGATACTCCACAGTGGACGGCTGTCGATCAATAAGGCTCGGCCTCTTCTGCTGGACTTGGGTTTCGGATCCGTCTCCATCCCCGTAGGGCCCCAAGCTGTCTGTGGACTGGCCTAGACTGAGAGCGAGGCTGAGGCTGGTGTCTCCGGGGGTGTGGCTCTGGGCAGTGCTAGGCTCCTTCAGCCTCTCAGCCTCACCAGAGCCCTCACACGGGAGCCGCTGAGCCTGGTTACAGGCTGGGGCAGGGTCAGGAGTGCTGGGCTGGAACACCGGAAACTCAATTCTCTCCAACTTCCCGCAGCATTTCTCTTCCTGCATCTGTTCGGGAAAAATACTGTTACAGAACACGTGTAATGCACACACAGATGGTGTAAAGAATGAAGGCCTGAGCAGCTGCAGCATCACGTTACCATCAGGTGGGGCAAAAACTCTGCGTCTGATAAGTTCAAGCTGCATGACTGATATTTGTCAGGCAGCGGAGAAGAGCTGCTCGGCTCCAGTGTGAATGCTGACCTGGTAGAAGTCATAATTAGCAGCCTGGATGTCAAACGGGTCCTCACGAGCAGCCTGTTTCCTGCCACAGTTGCAGGAGCTGGTGGAGCGCCCCCTGCTGTTGTGGTTCAGAATGGGTGGGTTGTGATCCATGTCTGGCTTCTCCCCTGCAGAAATCCAACAAAACAAGACACTTTTATAAAAGTATATAACAGACGTACATTTTTTCTGAAGAGAGGGATGAAGGATTGAGGCGCTCACCGGGCTGAGGGAGGAGGTGAAACTTGTGAACGCAGTGCTGATCCGTCAGGCTTCGCTCCTCACACAGCTGGTGGCCATTGCTCCAGAACTTGTAGCAATCCTCGTGAAGCTGCAGGGCGTAGCGCTGGAAAGCAACGCCGCGAGCATGCTGGCTGTACACGCGCAGGGCCTGTGCCAGCTGGTTTTTGTGTACTGTAGTGGTGTAGTTGTGTGGGAGATTAGACTGATAGGTGCTGTGAGCCAGTGGCAACGCTTTCTGGCACCGGTTCTCTGAAAACTTTGTGTCTGCATCAAGAAAACCCTCCAAAACCTTCACCTGGTTCTGCACTTTAGCAGCCAGCTCAGCTATTTCTTCATCTGCGTTGCTGATCAGGACTTGGTGGAATCTGGAAGCGACCTGGACCCATTTGGTGTAGGTTGGCAGCTCAAAGTGCGAAGGCTGCGGATTGCGGCCGACGCTATCGTCAAAACCTTTCTTGGTCAGCACCAGCTCTACGTGTTGCCAGAGGAACTCCTTCAAGCTGCAGTCCACCAGCTGACCAACCATAGACAAGCCGCTCAAGTCTCCGCAGCTGGGCTGCCGAGCAGAACGCCGCATCTGCTGGTAACGCCTCGGTCCTGACAGCGACACGGTCGAGTCCTGATCAGACAGGGTGCAGTTGGAGCGCAGCTGGCCGAGCAAGGTGCCCACCGGGTCCTCTTCTGCTGCCGGGATCACATACACAAAGGCCTGGTTGGCGGGCACGGTGAACAAGCAGTTGCTGCTTTGGTTGGTCAGAACTCTGCTTTTGCGAAAAATCCGATATATCTGGTCCTCCAGGGCATGCTGCAGCCGCCTCCTGGGAGAGTGCTTTTTGGGCTTGTCGGGGTTTGCCCCAGACTCTGAACCGTTAGCAGGAACCTTGTGGATAACAAACACATGAGGGGTCATTTCCATTCATAACAAATTTCTATAGCTTGCTAGACTGTCGGGGTGTTATGTCCAGCTTCATATTTACTTTAACATGTGATAAAAAAAGAAAAAGGTCACCAAGGCACCCTTGAGGTCAAAAATGAAAAAGCCTTTATTAAAAGTAGCTAATTAGACACTTTAACAAAGGCTTTTTCATTTTTGACCTCAAGAGTGCCTTGGTGACCTTTTTCTCTTTGCCACATTAGTACCCCTGTACCAAAGAGCACCTTGAAGGTTCTGTTTGTTCACTTATCAACCAAAAAGAAGCACCTTTTTCTGTTTTTTACTTTAACTTGTGTTATAACTTTTTACTTAAATACTAATAAGAAGAACAACTGTGCAAAAGTATGTCCTGAAAAGTCTCCACACTACAGTTTAAATGACTGAATAGTTGTTTTCCATGCAAGTAGCTGGACTGGTTTTTGTGGCCCGTGTGTTTACCACATCTGTGTTGTGCTTTATAACTGCTTGATCATTGTGATCCTGTCCTTTTCTTATTAGCTCTTATTAAAATATCTGGTCAGTGTTTTTATGCTGGTGTTGTAATGTCCTGGCTCTTCTGCTGTGTTTCAGACAACTGGAGGCATTTCATTTTAAGCATTTGATAAACTCCATCTTGATGACCTTATATTGACCTCTGAGTAAACAACAGTCAACAGAGAGGACAAAAATATGTGATGTTTGGAAACCAGATGTAGGCTTGTATTGTGTTAAATAGTTTCGAATCGTATCGAACCAAATCGCATCGTATAAAGTCAAATAGTTGTCCAATATTCATGAATCACATTGCAAACTGGGATGAATCGAATAGAATCGACACAGACTCACATCAGTAGTTCATACTTAGACCGTCTTACCAGTGTTTCTCAACCCAGGTTCTCAGGAAGCACTGCCCTGCATGCCTCAGACATGTTCCCACACACCTGATTCAGATTAATGAACTTCCTCATCAAGTTCTTTACACGCCTGTTAACGATCCATTCATTTCATTCAGGTGTATTAAAGTAGAGCCGGGGTGCCAGAGTTCGGTCCTCGAGATCTACTATCCTGCAACTTTTAGAAGCATCCTTTTTCCAACACACCTGCATCAAATGAGTGGCTCAATACCAGTTTGTAATTTACCTGTTAAATTATTTATTCATGCAATAATCTCTACAATCTAAAATCTCTACTGCTCTTAAATAGTCTAAGACTTTATCAGATGCAGACCTTAAGAGTGCCATTGACCTGGAAAACAAAGAGCAGCCGTGGAGGACAGGGCCTGCAGTTCAGCTTCCACTCCTTAGAAACCGGACAGTCTTTGATAGCAGCCCGAATCAGAGGCAGGACCTTCTGCCGCTGGGCGTCCAAGGCTCTGAAGAGGCGGTCGTAGGTCACGTCGAAAGTCTGGTTTGGGTGTACCAGCAGGAGGACGTGGCACACCGAGAACATGTAGAGTAGGTGGAGGCAGTGCTGTCGGTCCAGGCCTTTCCAGAATTCGTGTGCGTCGGAGTGGCTGGTACCGGCGCTTAGAGAATGACA
Source organism: Melanotaenia parkinsoni (assembly GCA_036919975.1). Taxonomy (NCBI): domain Eukaryota; kingdom Metazoa; phylum Chordata; class Actinopteri; order Atheriniformes; family Melanotaeniidae; genus Melanotaenia; species Melanotaenia parkinsoni. The sequence goes on from JBAFTA010000017.1 coordinate 29,516,329, forward strand.
GGCCCGCAGCAGCTGCCGGCTGTCGCAGACGGAGGACAGCAGCAGGTACAGAACCCGGTTTTCCTGGTTGCAGAAAGCCTGGATCAGGCTGTCCGCCGTGCCGCCGTCCTCCGGTCCGCCGAACAGCGAGAAGATGTGTTTGTCTGCCAGCGTGTCGATGAGAGACTCCTTCAGTGGTCCGGGCTGCATGTTGCTTTTACCGAAAATGCCGACAACACACAGGCCGTCGTCCTGGTAAGCAGCGTCCTCCTGGAGCTCCGCCCGCAGCAGATCAGCCACACTCACAGGGAAAGCCATGTTTTCTTCCTTCATCTTTACAAGCTAGGGAAGATAAACGGCGACGCACCTATTTCCGGGTTCTGAGACTAAAACATCCGAGTAAATACAAAGTTGCTTTTAACGTTCCGCTCTTGTGTTACTCCATTGTCATGCATTAATTTCCGGTGAAGAAATTTATCGAGTTGTTAACAGCACGTATCTATTCCAAAACCGCTACAAATTATATTATAGATAGTATGATCTTATTCAGTTATTACAGTAATAATAATAAATACTCAGTCATTATTTTTTTCTGTTCCGCTTAGTCCAATTAAGGGTCGCTGGGAAGCCGGAGCCTATTCCACCAGGCCAGAGGCGGGGTACACCTGGGATAGGTCACCGGTCCATCGCAGGGCCAACATAGGGAGACAAACAACCATTAATGCTCACACTCATTCCTAGGGAGAATGTAGAGTGACCAGTTAACCCAACACCTTCCAGGCTGATGGACTCGGTTTGTTTTCTTGTCTGAATCTCTTAGTGTTGACTGATAATCATCCTCTGCCTGAGCAATGGGATGAGCCTCAAACACTTCCAACATGGAGGATCCGGTCATTTTAGGCCTGACTTTCCCGACTTCACAATCAGGGGCGCTGCTAGAGATTTTGGGCCCCATGACAAGAAACTGAGTGCGCCCCAGTTCACAATACTACACACAAAGATTATAGAGATGTAAATAAAAAGGCAGCTGTGTGGCGCCAGGGTGAATTTGTCCAAACGTAGGTTCAGGATTTACCTGGATCAACCTTGTGGTTTGCCACCAAATGACATTCACGATGCAATTACCTATTTTTTAAACTCGGGTGAACCCTGGTTGTCTTTCTCTTTTGTACAGTAGAGTCAACAGCAAGATTTCTGTCAATTCCAGCAAAACCGTCTGACTCTTCATCATCGTACTTTGTCACGGACTGGTTTGAAAATGTCAAAATTCCCTCCAGCATCATCACCAATCAAATTTCTTGGAGAAAATCGATCTCAGAGCTCGATGCGCGCCACTGCTGGTCACCGCGTGTCAGGCATGGGGACAAGGCAAGTTTATTTGTATAGTACATTTAATGTACAACAAGCCCATTAAAAGTGCTTTACATAAAACATTAACAGCATTTCTGACTAGAAAATAAATATATAAAAGAATATAAAGAGAAACAAATCATAAACACACTGCAAAAATCTCAATAAAATCATATAAACATACTGCAAATAAAATCATATAAAATAATTAAATTGAAAAGATTAAAAGCAAGCAACAGTCTATAAGTTAAACATACTGTGCATAGGTGCATGAGAAAAATATTTTTAACCTGAATTTAAAAATGTCTACATTTGGTGAAAGTTTAATCTCCACTGGCAGTTTGTTCCACTTGTTTGCAGCATAACAGTTAAATGCTGCTTCTCCATGTTTAGTCTGGACTCTGGTTTGGACTAACTAACCTGAGTCCTTGGATCTAAGAGCTCTGCCAGGTTTATATTCTCTGAACACATCACAGATGTATTCTGGGCCTGAACCATTCTGGGATTTGTAAACAATCAGAAGGTTTTTAAAATCTATCCTGTGACTGACTGGAAGATGAACAGAGATGGAGATGTTTTTCCTGGTCTCCTGGTGGACAGTCGTCCCTGTGTTTACGGCAAGAAACAACAACAAGAAAAACATTCAATGTTTACTTTTATTTGGTCTCTTCCCATTCGGCCCACAACACAATGCAAAGCAAATGTTCAAATTCGCTTTTTTGAAAACCAGGAGAAATCATGTTAAGGGGGTGGGATTGGCAACTCATCTGAAGGTAGAGACTGATTTTTGTAAAATTTTAAAGACCCCTTCATTCCTGCTTTTAAAGGTGTGGAGAGATGATGTTGGCTAACATTCATATCATGAGGCTCAAAGGAACAATAGTTGTAATGGTGATTAATACAAATGGATGGATGTGCTTGTTTGATGTGTACAATTGTTTTTCAGTTATATTTTCGTGCCTCTTCGACCTGTCTCACGTACCTTTTTATTCCCTTTATATGTACAGAAAGGTCAGCTGTTAAATCACATGCGGGACCATAAAGGACTAAGCTTCTCGTTCTCCCTCTATGGACCGGATAAAGCCTCCATTCACCATGGGGATTATCATCAGTAAAATACTTTACACTCTTTTTTTCCCCCTCTTTTTGTTGCAGATTGGTAGAGCACTTTAGTCTAGATAAAATTGCAATTCCAAACAGCTTTGGAGGCTTAAACAGGGGATCAACCATCACCTGCAAGTCAGAGTCCTCATGGGCCATCAAATCATCATCCAATATAGCTTATTGTGAGAGATTGTGACTGCTTAGACAAGAAAGGTAAAAAAAGGAAAAATTCCAGACAGTACAGGATGAACTTTCTAGACTTTAGAGTGGGATGATCTTTCTAATTAATCTGGGTATCCAACATGCTTAAGAAATGTCCAGAAGGCCGTACTGTTGGCATATTAAATGTTTAGTTTAGTAGTTTAGTAGTTGCATCTGAGCAGTCAGCTCAGAAACAGTGAGGACCCTGCTGCAGATGAGTTGAGCAAAGACCTTACAGAGAAGGGATGCCTCTTTAGTTTCCATACTATGCTTTCAGTCCTCTAGAGAAAATGAGTTAGGGCACTGGGGAAGTCATCCAGCATCTCCTCTTCCTCTCCAGATATGATATAAAGCCTTGAAGCCATTGAGGATTGCTGCCTTGTATCTCCCAGGAGGAAATGGCCTCATTTCCTGATGCTCTGCCTGAATCTCTTTAGAAGATAGATTTATTTAACTTGACGCCGACCTTGCTTACTCACTGCTTCCCTGACACTCCTTACCTGCTGCTGTGGTCTCTCCTTGCTTTAAATTCACAGAGAATGACAAGCTTGTCATTTATTTTGATGACTCAGTCAAGTTCCTCTGAAAAGTGACGTCCACACAACGGGCGCATGTGGGTGTACCGGTACTCTCATTGTGGGGGTGTCCATACTCGCTGGGGAAGAAGCCTTTGTTTATTCAGGTTGGGAACACTAGTATGTTTTCTAGCAGGTTAGTCTTGATACCAAATAAAAAAGCTTGGGTATTTCCCTTCCAGAAAAAATCCATCAGCTTCCTCCTTCCTTTAATAAACCATTATAACCTCAGTAATTGTCGGTAATTGCTGCAGGTTCCTGCTTGTTTACATGATGTTAGGAAAAAATCTAATCATTGAGTTCGTCTGACTAGAACTGGACTGTAACAACACATGTTAACACACCACCCCAACTGAAATTAAAGTTTCATTTCTCAGAATTCAGCGAACACATCACCACTTACTGTGCATTTCTAACAAGGACAGTGGTCCAGTTAAATGACCTGTCTGACTTAACTGTGGATGTGAACAAACTGTTTCCTTGTCTTGAGTCGTGTAGCGTCTTTGGTTTATTAAACTTCTAAGAGATGAGTCTGCCATTTGGTTTTTGATGAGCAGATGCTCTGAGGTCAAGGTTTTGGTGGACAGTTACTTAGGATTTTCTGGACCACATTGTTGCCTTGGGTTCAGGAAAAGAACAAGCAGCGATCCCCCGCAGGGCACCCACATGCAGATTTGTGATTTTAATCTGCAGGGGTCATCGCCACCTGCTGCATAGTTGGAATGCAACTGGATAACGTGCATAACAGACAATCTGTGCACAATCACAAAGTATTGTATGTGGAAGAAATGTCTTTATTATTCTTTATTATTCATTAATAATCATTCTTATTATTCACTTTATTAATCTTTATTACACATTTTCTATTAAAATCCTAATCTTTAACCATTTTTATCCATCCTTATGCGTTATCTTCTGCTGAATATACACTTGTGTATTTTTTGAGTACAAGTGAGAGACTCTGACTCTGGATGGGAACAGTGTGGTTCTCATAGGAGACTCTGGGTTGTATGAAGACAGGACATCTGCAGGATGAGACTGATTGTTATGAGAGAGAAGCAGACTGTCTTATCTGGTCATTCAGGCCACCCTACAGCGTTCCTTTGTCTTGGCTCTTCAGAGCCTCCTGAGACTTTTCATGAGTCTGAAAGTGACGTTCTCTTTGTAAGCTTTATTTTTTTTTTGTAAGCTTTGTTAAACTTCAGTCATCCAGACTCTTGATAATTTATTTTTCTACAACATGTGTTATGGATCGTGGCAATAAGAAACAATGAAGTTGGACCCAAAGGCAGGACTCACGGGGACACAGGTGATTTCATGAAAGACGAAGACCATGGAGATGACTTATGAACTGTCTGACAACTAACACACACACTGAACTGGCAATGAAGGAAAATTTGGAGCATATATACAAATTATTATTATTATTATTATTATTATTATTATTATTATTATTATTATTATTATTAATGTATGGTATTGTTAAATCATATGATGCACCATAAGGGGTTAAGCTCCTCATTCAGCCTTTAATGGACTGGATAAATTTTCTCCCCACACGGGGATTATTATCAGTAATATACTCTATTTTATTGTGTGGAGAACAGAAGCACCAATCTATGTTTAAAGCTGAGCGACTTTAAATCAAAGCACTGTGACATACAGTGTTATTGAATGATGTGTAAAAAAATATAATGAACTTATTTAGAGTTAGGAGGATCAGAGGGAAGCTGGGGCAGTCAACACAAGCTATTAGCTGGACCTCTGCTGTCCCTTTGACAACAGAAAGAGTTTGGTTTGATATTTTTATGCATTCTTCCAAATCTACAAGGTTGATCTTGATGTGGCTGTACATCAGACCGTTGGAAGGAGGCTGACCAAATCACAAGACCCCTATCTCAGGGCTTGCATTACCTTCCCACAGACTCCACCAGAAATGCATCTGGGCTGTTGGTCTGGTGAACTCTGGTGACAGACATGTATGCAGCCCTCCAAAAAATAAAATAAAATAAAAAAATTACAGTGCAAAGCCCTTGAAGATGACTGTGTGTTGGTTGATTGCTGACTTACTAAAAGGGTTTACGTTACCTGAAGGAGTTGACTGAGGCAAATAAAAACTTATAACAAAAAGGATAAAATGCAAAACAATGATAAAGCACCTTTACAGCCCACTGATGTATTGTTGCTACTGTAGGAGAGTAATGTTGTTATATGGGTATAAGCAACGTGCAATAATAATTAGGTAGTAGTATCAAAGTGTGAATGCCAGGATGACGGTTTTCTCTGCAGAACAATGTAAAAAAGAAAAGAAAAGAGCGAATACTAAGAAAAAAGAGCAGTTTTACCAGCTTCTCACAGTGTTAATTACTTCCGCTCCTCATCCTTCTTCTGACATGTGTATATATATCTTTTATCGTGTTGTTGTGTTTTTATTGATGACATGTTGCTTAGAATAGCTTTTTATGAGTGAAAGTACATAAAATCTAAGTCTTAAACACTCAAATCTTCCTTCATTGGACTCTTGAGTTTCCAGTTCTGTGAGTTATTTACTTGAATGATTAAAAGCAAGTCTTTTTTTGTTTGTTTGTTTTTGTTTTGTTTAGTTTTTTAGTTTTATTTTAAGTTTCTGAGAAAAGGGTGGTTTAGAATCAAACCTTATAAGCCCACATTCATCTGTCTCTTTGAAGACCATTTTCTGATTAGTGCTTCACGGTGGTGTGATGGTTAGCATTGTTGCCTCACAGCAAGAGGGTTCGAGCCTCAGCTGGGGGGAAGGGGTTCAAGCTGGGCCCTTCTGTGTGGAGTTTGCATGTTCTCCCCGTATGCATGAGTTCTCCTGCTTCCTGCCACAGTCCAGATACTATGTACGTATATATATTCAGATTCAGATTCAGATTCAGATAACCTTTATTTGTCCCACAGCGGGGAAATTGCAGCGCAACAGCAGCAAAA
>JBAFTA010000017.1:29540995-29556693 GCA_036919975.1 Melanotaenia parkinsoni
AATGTTCGAGCATTGCAGACATACTTCCGTGGTACACAAGGTCCACTTTACAAATCTCACATGTATTTAATTTATTTAGTAAGTTTAACGTTATTTCAGACTTTTGACGCCCTCTGTCGCCGCTTTGTTCCCTGGTCGGCTGCCGTTTTCTTCCCCTGGCGGACTTTATTGCACATGTGCAACTATCAGCAGAGATAAGAAAAAAAGATGCCTCACTCTGTAGTTTTTTTTTTTTTTTGCTGACAATAATTGATGGGTATGGAAGAGTATTAGGGCCACTGAAGAAAAAAGAAATAGAATTCTGAGAAAAAAGTCAGAATTCTGACTTTAATTTCAGAATTCTGAGAGAAAAAAGTCAGAATTCTGACTTTAATGTCAGAATTGACTTTTTCCCAAGACTGCTGCTAACAAGGAACCCCAGTGGTGTCTGTGTCATCGTGGGAGAGCATGAGAGAAATGACAAAGTTGGATATTAATGATTTTCTTGGAGACAGAGGTGTCTCAGAAGACCAGATATCCTTGTTGGAGGAGCAAAAGGTGGGTAAAACATATTTACTGGTTAGTTTGTGATTTCTGTACATTAAAAAGTGTAAAGCGATGTCTCCGATTAGGCTAGCTTGCATGCTATCATAAGCTAAAAATTAGCTAATGTAACGTTAACCCTATGTGCGGACGGCAGACCCGTTTATATGCTAACTGCAATATATTACAACTACATTGTTATGCCGTCACTGTTTATCTTCATACAACACGGGCTCCGCTGGTGACTGGTTAATCGTTTATTTCTGCTTACACCGAATGTACGTGGCTGCAACTCATTGTTTACATACATAACTCACATCAGCCAACCTGAAGTGCATGATATCACATTACTGTAGCGGTCTGTGGTTAAGGTACGTGAGACAAATCCCAGCGAAAATGGCTGGTGTTACGTTTATGTGTATCGACTTTATTGCACACACTCCATAATGAAAAAACAGTCAGAATTCTGACTGTTTTCTCTCAGAACTCTATTTCTTTTTTCTTCAGTGGCCCTAATACTCTTCCGTAGATGGGTAAATTCATTGTCGACTATTTTCTTTGTCAACTATTGTCGACAATGTCGACTAAACATAGCAGCCCTAGAGTAGAATAATGAAAAAATATATATCATGGTTTCATGAGATTTTTTTCCCATAAACCATCTTGTTTCATTTGGAGCTGGCGGTATGTCCCTGTGTTTAATCCCAACAATATAACAAAATCAGACGTGTCACTTATAGTTCAGTCATGACAAAAGATGTAAGTAGATGTATGTAGGAGACGAACCTGACCAATTGTCTTGTCCATCTACTGTAGCTGCTGGTATCTAATTTTCTTTAAAAAATGTGTTGATCTCATATCTGTTAAGATAGAATTAGATGTAATCTTAATAGATATGAGACTAACTAAACTAGTTCACTTTAATTACAACCTCAACAGACTCTACAGTCCTTTTTAAATCATGACGTATGTAACATAAAGTGATCATTGCTAAGTAATTTCAAGGTTGTAAATCCCATTCATACAAGTAAAACATCAAATCAAGTGAGGTATAATGCTTCTTACAACAGGATTCAGATTTTCATGGTTCGCATCCTGTGATCATGTTAAATAGACATCTTTTTACTTGTAAAAATAAACATCCTTTTAACATGTTGAAAAACATCATTTTCATTAGAGGAAAGTGATTAACAAGTTTTACCATGGTCTGGGTAAATACTCGATTCTGATTGGCTGTAGGGTGTCCATTAAAAAGTGATAATTGTAACCTATGAAAGAAGTTCCGGTCAAATAGACTTATTGTTGGAAATTATTGCGCTGACTAAACGGTAGTTGGTAACCGTGGCAACAGAAATTGAAGAGGCCGGGCTGCAGATGCGCCAGATCATGTCTGTGACGGCGCATCGCTGTGAAAGCAGGTGCAGGCTTATTGGGCTCCGTCAGTCCAGGAGAGACGAGAATGGAGCAACATTTTGTCGTCCTGCAACGTTAAACCAGCCGTGGTCAGGGTCCACAAACGTTAAATCTACGTCCTTCAAACGGGACTATGGACATGCCAGTATCTTTATGAGATGTTACAATCAATGGCAATGTTGCATTTAATTTTACACAGGTCGCCGTCTGTCTTTCTGTCTTGATTACCTTACTTACTTACTTGATACAGAGTAAATGGTGGATAACATTATAAAAACGATTTAGGATAGACTTACTTGATACACATTTAATGATCAGAGTGGATGGTGGATAATATTTTGTCCAATAAAAACAATGTAGGAAACTATCTGTGGACTTTGACTGTTTGAAACAAAATGTTGCATCATCCTCTGGACACACACAAGCTGTAAGAGCTGCACCCGCCCTCTGAAATGTGTGTGTCACGTAACATAACTGCAGCCGACCAAGCTGCAGGTTCTTTGTCAGAGCCGGTTACCTTGGTAACGTGTCACAACAAAATAGTCCAGTCAGCCGCTTCTTGTGAAAAATGCAGGATTTTAATGGTAAAAAAACTAACCTTAACGCATTAATAATTTATTTAGTATTTATTTCGTAAGTGACCATGGTATAAGCGGGACAATGTCCTTCGAGGTGTCCATTATCATAAATTAATGGACACCTCATCGGGGCATTATCCCTTACTTAACAACAGGGCAAGTTTTGGATTGATTTTAAAAAAGTAAATAAAGTTGTTTTGAGGGACTTGTAGAACAAGGCATAAAAATATTTTTAAAAATCAGTGTTGTGGAGTCAGTTGGTATATTTACAATTACTGGTAACAAACTAACGTCATTGCTGACTGGTTTGTCTCAGTTATAACGACTAGAAATAAAGAAATAAATAAAACAAATAATGCTCTTCAGAATAGAAAGTAATGATCTCATATTTATTTTTTTTATTAAATAAATGAAAACACAACACTTACATTTTGACTTTTATGAGTAACCTTGCACAAAACCATGCTAACTGTTGAATTTTTCAGCTAATCTTGAGCCCTTTTCACACTGGCCTGTAAATATCTGGTTTTTGAGTGAAAATAAATAGTTATCTAAATTCGATTCAATCCTATATTAAATGACCCTGCAGTAGTTGCTTATTTGTGTATTCATCAGCTCCAACTACATCACCACTGATGGGAAAACAACACCAAGGCGCACATGTTAATTTCCATTGCTCTTAGGGCTACAAGAATGAGCACATTTGACTTTTCCTTTACAAAAACACACATTTACTGACAGTCAAGTCTCCAGTGTAAGCTCTGAAACTGATAGCAACGACTGGTATATGACATCCACAGTCCAGTCTAATAAGCTAACTAAATTAATTAAGCCGTAATTATCAGAACCTGTAGGACACAGTGTAATGCCATGCCTTCATGTTGTCTTAGCTATAAGCTTTTCTCCTTGAAGGTAGTGGTAGTTATTGGACCAGTACCAAGTTCCCTATATCCCTCAGAGAGCAGAGGATAAACATGGAAAAACTAGCAAAAGGAAAGGATGTTTACTGCGTGCGCTCACAATACTTATTTACCTGTTTTTGGTATAGACACATTTGGAATAGACATGTCATTAATTTTTCCTGGCTGTGATTTCGTATTTGATTTTAGACATGAGGTTTATATTGATGTTATACTTTCCAGAAGTACTGGCAAGAAGTGTTTTCCCACATCTTTCCATCTTTTGAGTCAGGTGTGGTGGTGCAGGGATGCATGGAAAACCTGCAGGATTGTGGATGTAGTAAACCAGGAAAATGATGGTTTAATTTTTTAACTGTTTTTCTAGGACATTTCATGCTTTTAGTTAGAGAGTTGATGTAAGAACATGGCAGGAAGTGTAGAGGGATGCAGCAAAGATCTCTGACATTGTTGGAGGACACTACGGTTCATAGTAGGGCAAACTAAGCTTTCCATTTAATAAAAGATGTCCATTAGCCTTCAGAGAGCAGGATGAAGCTGCATTCATGGTGCAGGCTCCTCAGCATATCTGGCAGTTTGTTCCTCTTTCTGCTTTGATTAGAACATCAAAGGTCAGACACACAGTAGATGCTTCAATAGCAATGTCACAGAGAAATGTATCACCATAGTAATGATCCAAAATAAAGCTGCAGTCCAGAGCTCAAAGTGGATCTGCAGGGAACCAATACAAGACGATTTTCTCACTTTCCAGCAGAAAAATCAGACCATCCACCGAAGTCCCAAATGCACTGTCTCAGAATGAAATGACCTCTTTTTAGCTGAACTAGTTTCAAAGACAATGAAAACAGTGCTCATCACATACGTTATACATGGACTAAAGCAACATTGAGCACATTCAACATGTACCTGATAGCTACTGCTCCATGTGAAAAGCCATTGTGGCGATCTGGCTGAGCTTTAAAAGACAGTCAACACGGCCCGGAGCCCTGAAAGTAAGTTTACATGGAATGTTTGGAAGTCCTACTTTTCGTGCTGCCATCTGTCTGTCCGCTGGTTTTTCACTCTTTAATCAGAGCAACACGAAGCCAAGAGATTGGATCCCGCTGGGGATGTGCATCCTCAGAGGCCTCTGGGAAGTAACTGTATGGCTTTCTAGAGCAGCTCTAAAAAGTCGGGCTGTTTCGTCAGCCTCCATAAAGAGGGTTTTTCTGTGACTTTGAGGCATCCTGTCTTCGAAAAATGTCAGCCTGTGTAATGCGTACACATAGAGCTGGAAGCATTGTGAGAGTCCCTGTCTTAAACACTGATGAATGTTACAGTGTTTTACTTCCTCAGTTCAGCATCTAACTTCCTACTCTTTTGCCTCGGAGCTCTAGTCTATTGCAGCCTTGAAATTAGTTTTAGGAGTAATCCTTTAATCAGAGAGTCTTGCTGGGATTACCACAGAGGGCAGAGGCCTTGGTTACTGCCCTGCACCATCACTGGCAGTTTCTGATTTACACAATAGTCCACATTTAGCATGACCACGAAGGAGCAATGAACAGTGGGTACAAATGCTACCTTATCCTCTGCAACGAGTCTTTGTTTCACTCAGAGAAAACCCTTAATGTAACAGGACTGTGTTAATTTAATTAATAATCAGTGTGTTAACTGTGGCTGTCAACTTCAATGGAGGAAAATATATTTTTCCATTTGTATCACATTAATTTAATTTTAGCTTAACACATTCTTGTGTAAGTGCTAATGTTGCTAATAGGTAATATTCTTCAGCTCCCTCAGCATAAATTAGCTCTGCCCAGGCAAATATTTTAGCACTGAAAACTTACATCACACACATGTTAAAATAATCTGCTTTTCTACTGTGATTAGAAGCAGTGGAGGCATGATAAACGGCAGAATTTAACTCGAGAACAGCTGATAGCTCAGAGGAGGTCAACAACAAATGCAATTTTTTAATTAAGTTGAACATAACAAAAAGTTTATAGGGATACAACCATAATGAATCAGAGGATTTAAACTGGAGTGTCTGCATTATCATTTTTAGGAGTCTTTGTTCATTTCTTTCTTCAGATTAGTGACACATTCCTAGAGATTTTAAACTACATTAACACCGGCCAACTTGTCAAATGTGGGTTAAAACTTGCACTAAATTTGATTATCGTATATGAAAACATCCAGGCTAGTTTGGCAGGTGGTGGTTGAAGCACTGTGTCCTGGTAGTTCTTTCACTGCAGGACTATTCCATGATGTCTCATACATCCACTGCCTGTACAGTGCAGCTCAATGAGGAGCAACATTTAAATTAAATGGCATGTAGACTGAAAACAAAATGTAACAAGAATTTAAGTATTGTGGACTGACGGTTTCCTTAAATATGCCATTTTTCTTTCTTTTCTTATGAGTATAGCACCACTGTGGTCAAGTACAAGCCAAGAAATCGTTACTATGACTTTCAGCTGTGTTAATTAAAATGTTAATATGATATTAAACCTTTCTGGGTTCATGATCAGGTCATTTAGATGTGACGCTCAACATGAAGCTCAGTGATGTCCTGCTGACTGGAGCTGTGGGAGGAAAGAAGAATACCCAGGGGCAAAGCATGCAAATATACAGAGAACATGCAAAATCCTCACCGACAGGACCCAATGCTCTCCTGTCATTTTCTACAAGCCAGTATGCTGCTTCAATTTGTTTCATTTAGCAAAGGGATACTCTGCTGATTTTACAGGGTTAACCACTGGGCATCTTAAAGTATCAATAAAATCTCATTTTTGCATACTTTTTATTTGCTATTCAATTACTACCAGATATCTGCTGTCAAAAGTAAGGAGCATTTTCACCATCTGGAAGAGGAATTATTCAGATATTTTATCTTATATTTCAGTGATGTTTGTTTGCTACTGCACTACGGGAACCGTCCGTTAAAAAGACCAATTTCTGTTGTACAAATAAAGTGTTATTATTTTATTACGATATGTTGTGAACTGTGGTTCCCACTCAAACAAATCTCAAGTCATTTTATTGATGGTAAACAGACGAAAGCTTTGGAGTCAGTATTTAAATACATACATATATGCTGCTTTGTGTAGTACGGCCTTTAGAGATTTGCTAATTAGTTAACCAATCACAAAACAGATTAAATATTATACAAAGCCTAAATGAGAAAACGTTAAACTTATGAATTAAACTTGTTTTTTAAAGGAGTAAATATAAATATTACCTCAGTAAATTGTGGTTTTTGGGTCACATGGTTCAGAATAATGGGTATTAAATACAGTGTTTAGCTGTATTTTACTAATAGATTTACTGACAGATTTTGACATTATTTTAAGAAGCTTTAAATGTTTTTTTTTTATTTAAAAAGTATTAGAAAAATAAATCCAAGCCATTGTTTGAAAATGTACAAGTAAGAGGAAATGACAGGTTTTATTTTACAGTACATCAGATTTGTAGCTCAGGAGCAGCACGCGAATTTCCACAAATTACTACAGTGGAGTTTATTCTATTTCTTAAAAACCTGAGAATAAAAGGACTCTAAGGTGACCGTATCAGCCAGCTGTAGCAGCAGAGGTGACGTTACTTACAGGCCACTTTCACAGCGTGTGAAGTTGATGCTTTGTAACTCCACAAAGCTGGACTGTGTGGAATATAGTCTTTCCAGCAGTGGCTCACATTGATGTCCCTAAAACAGGCGCCTTAATTAATTTCAGCTCTGGAGAGAGGCCCCATTTTTGGAAGTGCACTGACCTTCAAAGTGTGCAGTGGCCTCTTTTCTCTTTTGCAGCATTAACAGACACTTTTGCAGAAGCTGCTCCAGTCTGCTGCGGCTCCGCAGCGCTGGTCATCTTTGTTCACGCTTGGTGCCCATAATTCAAATGATGAGTCATATGTCTGTGGCAGATGAACTGAATGCAAAGCAGTTCAGCCCACGCTATAGGCCAGAATCCCTGCCGGTCTGACCTTGAAAAATGTCTCACATACACACAGAACTTCTGAATGAGTACCTACTGACAGAAGCTACAAATGCACCCTAAAGGTTTTATTATCTGACTGGATGTTTTTCCCTCTATTGAGGGATCATTCTGAGGTGTTAAGCTGGACCAAAAACAAACAATTACACACCGATCAGAAATGTTCTGAGGCCACACAATATTATAATTAATCAGTCTTTTGAAATGTCATAAAGAAATTAATTAATTTCTGTCACAGCTTATCTGGACCAGAATGTCTAACGTACGTAGATGTATAAAAACATTTTAGATTAATTTAATTTAGTGTGTGTGTTTCAGGGAAGATTGATGCATCTTGGGCTGAGCTGGATATTTTGGTCTCATTAGGTTGCAGAAAATGTCAGAGGTTGTTAACAAACACAATAAATTAAACTTAAACTTCTAAAGAATGCAATCTTAATTGAAAAACAAACATCCATCGATGTGTAAGCTCACTGGTCTGCAGACAAGAAAATGACAACATCTAAAAAAAATGTAATAGGAGCAGAAAAAGAAAAAGAGGATGGATTCAAAAACAAAACGCGTTTCATAGTTCACATTTATAAACAGGAGGAAAATAATTGTTATTGAGTTCAGTTGTAAAATCCAAAAGGTTTGACTTTGCAGAAGTCTCTTCATGTCCAGACACACACAGGTCTTTAGATAAAGAAAGATTTTTCCATGTTTCTGCACCGAAAATCACATTTTCACAAAATACGTCCCACAGTGAAAATATAAGGATAATCCAAATGTGTACTACATGTCTTTTCCTGTTTTTCAACACATTTCAAGACAGATTTTTGTGTGTTAAAAAGGTATGAAAGGCCTTCTGCTAGAATCTGGCTGGTTTGTATGACTTTAATTGGAAAATAAAAAATTATTTTAAGCTTGTCAAGTATCATAAAGTTCTGGTCACTTTTATGTAGCGCAGCCTTTCACCCATCATGTAATTTAAAGTTGTACTACATAACTACTTCAAACTCTGTGCTTCTGACTCATTTCACAGCACAGTGTAAGTTAATTTGTCCATCTAACAATGGTGAGGTGTATGGGAGGAAAAGGAAGTTATCTGAGACCTCATATATGAATTTTGCTCATGGTTCATGAGCTGGGTGACAATGATCAATTCAGTTGCCAAAGCAAACATATTGCTTGATAAAGATCTATGTATTTGAACAGAAAAGGCTGAGGTAGTGGTATACTTCATTATGTAATGGGATTACAGAGCTTAGAAAAGTAAAAAAATTAGTCATGGAGCTGCTGATGCCTGGAAGCTGAAGATCACGTTGATAAGTTCATTACGTGAATATGGATGAGCACCTGGGCCATACGGGTGCAGGTTAAAGATGCCAATGTGTGCATTTCATGTTATGTAAATTAGATTGAAAATCTAAAATATTTCCAGGTCTGTTTAAGAAACAAATAAGGACTTAAATTAAGAAGAACGGGATAAAAGCATCAACAGGTCGTAAGCTCAAAGCTAAACATCACAACAATAAAAACCTCATGACGCAGCTTTCAGTTCACAAATGTTTTTACTCTTTGTTTTTACTCATTTCTCTTTAGCTGCAGTTTAAAATGCAGATTCAGATGAAGATGAACTTTCAGAAATAAAGTTAAAAAAAACCAACCACCTGTTTTGCTAAAGTAAGGTGCTCCTTTTAGGGATTAAATAGTACTAGCAGCACTCTGAGGTGCAGTCTGGCAGCTGATAACCACTACTCCTTAATTCCTGAAAGAAAATAAGGTAGATTAACTCAGCAAAAGGAGGGGTAGGGATCAGACCTGGGCCAAACACTCTACCTCTAAAAATGCCCTAACTATTGTTCAATTATCATGTAGATAACCTTTTGAGAAATCCTGCTAATAAAACCAAACTTGCCAACAACCTTCTTGATGGAGGCAATAAAGCACATTAGTGTTTATTACATAAACCTTTATGATTATAGCATTATGTGCAAGAATTCCTGTGTTTCTGTGCTACGTGACAGTGGTGATGTTATTCTCAGGGCAAAATTAAATAAATAAAAACGAAAACAAAATGGCAGCAACCTTTAGCCCTTAGTGTTCACGTTTTTATCACATAGGAGGATACAGCTGGGCCAGATGTTCCCTCCTGAGCCAAGCTTTTTTTTCTCTCTTTTTTTCCTCAACTAAACTAATTTACCGTGCAGGCTTTAATTAGCTACACAAGAAGAACACAAAAGAAAATTTGTTTTGATCTTGTTATTGCAAAGACGCCATCATGGGAGTTTCCCCGGAACTGTGAAACCTTAATTTGGAAAATTAAATGACATTTGACTTTTTGTTACACTTGATTCTTCTCTTTACTCACACAGACATTGTTCTTGAGAAACTGGTTAATTTAAAGGCGTTTCCAGAGATGGTTCAGGTCGGGGCATGATGTACCCTCGCCTCCAGGCTCCCACCAATCCACCAATGATCCAGCTGGTAGATTACATAATACTGCCTCAAGGCTCTGTGCAGCACAAGGCTGGCTGTTTGAAAACCTCACTGGGAATTACATGTATTCTCCTCAGACTTGTGGAGACTGAGCAGAAGCTGGAGGCTTATCAGGGAACTGACTAACTACAACCATTTCAAATACACAACACAAGCAGAGCTGTGTGCCTCATGTTCCGTTGCAGAGTGTCACCTTTAAGCCTTCACTGACTGTCTTGATGAAATGGTAAACCCTCTGCCTACACAGCAGTCCCTGGATGCTCTGCAGGCTGTTAGAGGAGTTTTGTGTCTCTTAAGGTTTTGCTAAATTTATGACAGATTAGACACGCCTCTCTGCAGCCAACATTGTGCACTTCATTGTAAGTGGAACACGGTTGCAAACGCGTGCAGCAGCACTCTGACGTCTGCAGTTACAGTTGCTCCATCATTTCCATGCTGCTTCATGCGCAGTGTTACATCAGCAGAGCTCTGAAAACATCCAGAGGTGAGAGCTCAGGTTGAAAGACGCCACTGCACGCACTCTTTGTAGGCATCTGCTTGTCGTGAGGCAATGGCACGTCACGCTGCTCGGGTTAGGCTGTTTACCGCCGACTGACAGAAACGCCACTTCCCCTCCACAGTAATGCTCTTTAAGCCATCGTGGTTGTGATTAATTTTATCCCCATGTGTGATGTTTTAATCTTTATTTGTTGGTGGATGTATTGTAATTATAAAAAATGATTTGTGCTGATAACAGTTGATGGTCTAACGAGGACTTTCTGCTGCTTCCCTGATTGAGAGCGCCCCTGTTGTTGGCATCTTCTTTGATTACATGAATTGTAGTTGATTTTTAATTGAACCCATATCAGTTAACACACTGCTGCTGCAAGTTTTCATTAGATTAATAAGGATGAAGGTCAAAATATAGCAGACACAAATGACACTTTAAAAAACCAGAGGCAGCCTGCCGTCTCAAACCTACAGAGCCCACCTGTCATAGGAAGAAAACATATTTATTGCTTTTATTATATTACTGTATTTCATCCTAAGGTTAAAATGAAATGAAATTAATTCAAAATTATTCAAATTACATTTAGCCATTAAGGAGCTTGCCTGTTATGTTCTGACCACAGTTTTGTTATCACTTCCCTCGCATAGCTTTCACGTGGTCATGACTTAATCATCTTGTTCCTGTGCAATTAACACCCAGATGAAGCTTTGAACAGGTGTGTTGTTCTTTGTAAGTTCTATATTAAGGAAGTTTTGTACTATCAAAGTACCTCTAGTCTGAAGTATCACCTCAGTGCCAAGCATTTAGCAGCTAAACTATAGGTCCCTGTTAGCACTGGAGCTAATGCTAGCATTAAGCTACAATCAATCAGCTAACTGAGTCCACCTCTAACAGACTTGACAATAACAACATGCTTATTCTTGTATCCATGGACACAAAACTGGACCCAAACCCAAACATCAGGAACTTGTTCAGGCAATACTTCATATCACCTGCTCTGATGTATGTGTGATTTGTGTACTGCATGCGATGGCGATGCCGCTTTCATAGATCTGATCTCTGCTTTGCAACAGTAAATTCCCACCTAATAACCAAATGCTCCTGAATTCATGAATGTATTCCACAGCAAATGTGCATTGTAATTTGTATATTATTGTTTCATCAAACCTACTTTTTTAAAAGGATATTATCTAGCATTTGTAAAGAAAAAAATGAACATTTTTGACCAATCTTTGCTCATGATTTACAGACAGCTCAAGCTGAATGTTTGGGTAAAAATGAAGATGATCAACATGACTCTGACATCTAATATAGTTGCAGTTTTTAATTTTTTTATCTACTATGGTTTATGTGAATGTGTGTGCAACCCTGAATGGAAAAACAAAGGGTTTTACCCTCAGTTGAGTAGGAAGAAATGTAACAGGCTTATTTATTGGTTTCCGGCCTTTCGTTTCAGCATCACTTGATTCCTGCTGCTCACCATTAAAAATGCCAGAAAACCCAGTAACAGACTAACGCGCCACATGGTGTGTGTGTGAACCAAGGACACAAATTAATTCATCAAAGTGAGTTGAGAGCCATCTTATGGGAGAAGCAGCAGTAAAATACCATGATTTAAGGGTTCCTGGCACACTTACTGTTACATAATCCTTTTATGCTCTCTTGAGAATACTGTGTTCACATAACAGTGTCGTTAGGAACACACTAATTCAACATTTCATTTGAAATGTGGATGAAAAAAAGAAGCCAGAGTGAGTGGTAATAGCCTGAGGCCTTTCTCTATGATGATTGAATAGGCTCTGCAGTCTTCTAGGTTTGATGTGAGGAAATTCCGCTAACAGGGAATGCTCCCCAAACAGAAGATGTCGATAGAGCCGAATGAGTTCCCGTGGAGATCCACTCTCACTTCCACTTCACACTGACAAACCTCAATATTTGGAATAATGAAGTGGGAGCTTGTTCTGTTGGTTTGGCAGCAGAACGACTGACAATCCTGACTGTCAGTCACTTGCTTCTGTGTTGCTATGGTAACAACCTTGTTGCACCACTCAGAAGCTAATTCTGTAGAAGAGAAAAGCTTGTAGAACGCAATGAAGAAGAAGAAGAAGAAAAAAAGATGGTTGCATGCATGAGTCATCTGCTAACACATACATCCAGAGCTCCAGATTTATCTCTACAAGCAGCCTGCCAGAGCTCCCTGTGTTACTGTAGCTTAACAGCCGCCGCAGAGACCACTTGAGAAAACAAAAGCAAACGCAGACTCTGGTGAGGACAACGGGTGAAGGCAAGCGTACCGCCATATCTAGCTGCTAATTTTTGCCAACAGTAAATTCCTTTCAGCATTTATTGGTGCAGCCATTGCGTTTATTGTCACTGCATAAGGATAAGACGCTGTTTATGGTAGCATGTAGGTATCTTTCTCAGCCCCTACAGAGTGAAGGATTTTCATTATTTTTCCGTCCTCCAAAAACGTAAAAGTATGTAGCCAACAGAGATGACCCTATCCTAAGTCAAATATTGATCAGTTGAAAGTTAGCTTAAGCCAAAAGGGGCTAAAGTCAGCTAGCTAACAAAGAAGCAGCAGTAGACTAACCAATTTTTATTATTTTTGGCACTCAGTTTCATTTCATCACTATGCCACTTTTTTCACTTTGACTGCTGTTTTGTTTCCACAGCAGAGCAGAGTTCTGGGTACCATACACATTGAAAGCAGATGGTAAAGCCAAACATCTTTATTTGTTGAATTTGACATGACATGACAACTTTAATCAAAGCTGCATTATTTCTGTTTATTTTACTACTCTAACCATCCAGCATCTCTGGATATCACCATTATCCGAACACACAGTGCCCGTATGTCTCAGACTATCAGTAAACCAAAGGTTAACCAGTGTGGTGTCAAAGTCTGGCCTCTGTTCAGATACTGTTGCCTTCACATTAGAGTTATATTCCCCACTGCTGTGTTCTATTTGATTTCAGATGTAGAAAAGTAGCTAATGGCTCGCCTCTCACATTTAACTGTAGCTCCGCTTAGAGCTATGAAAGCATCTTTCAGAGCTCCCTGATATTTTACAGAGAGCACAAAACTGCTGCTTCCACTGTTGTTTTCTTTTGGCCTTTGCTTTTAAAGCCCAGCAGTTTATTTGAGAAACCTAAATTTGTTTAAGAGGCCCCTGCTCAGAGGACACAGTGACGCACAAGCCCTCTGCAAAAGATAATACACTTTTCTAGTCCACAAAGCATACGCACAAACTACATGTCTTACTGCTTTTGCAACATAATATGTACAGATTCATGTGTTCAGGTGTAGCCTTGAATTCACCAGTAAAGACAGGAACACAGGTACACCAGTATATATATAATTTATCCTAAGCAGCAGACTTGTAATCAAGACTGTATTGCTGACATTGAACTGGCTGATGAGTGTGTGTGTGTGTGTGAACGTGCTCCCTGCATATTTGTTATTGTGAAATATTCCCACTGAAATATGGCTCACAATCAACATTATAAAGAAAAAGCATCACTAATAATATTGTATGAAATGTTATTTTCCAGTTGAACCAGTGTTTGTCATGCATCATGGATTCGTCGTCGTGCTGCTGCAGTGTGATAGTGTGAACTGAGATTAAGCTCTCCTTTAATCCTCCTCCGCTCCACATGACCTCACTGTGATGCATGAGCCACTGGGAAGCGTCATTGGTGCGTCGTGTCTTCTCCTGTGTGACCTGCATCCAATCAGAACTCGTCTTCTCAGCATCCACCCCCACCGGGCTGCCAGTGGTGGAGCGAGGGAGGACAGGAGAGCAGAGAGACAGGGAGGGAAATGTAGTGAGTTTCTATGAATGGAAACAAGGAGAGGATGCTGGTGATGAAGGAACCCAAATAGTGACAGTTCAAGCAACTCCACCCCTCGATTCTTCACCTCCATCCTTTTTTCTGTTTATTTAGACAGTATGCAGTGTAAAGCCTCAAAGAGTAAGAGCTTTGCTGGAGAAACTCCAGCTCTGTTTGATATAATTTTATTTAGGGAACTTATTAACATCCACTAAGATTAACATCCACTAATGTGCACGAAGGATGGCAATGCCAGACTCATGAGCAGGAAATAGATGAACTTTAAGGCAATATAATATGTTACACATTAATTCTCTGATGTCTAATGGTAAAAAAATGTCTCCCCAAAATGTGTTCTTTTTGAAACAGTAACATGTAATAATGGTGAGCTGAGAGCTAAAATAACACTGACCAAAAAATGCCAAATAAATATATCTTTAAAGCTAACAAATGGTTGAAACAGTGGATGCAGAGGAGATCCTCCGTACAGTTTGTAGATGTGGTGCAGCTTGGACAGTAAAGAAGAGAGCGGTGATGAAAAGCTATCCTTTTTTGGGCAAATCTAAGCATCAAATAGCTTTGATGTTTTTGTATAATTCAGATGTTGTATGATTGTGACTTCTCCGATGTCACTCTTGTTCAGAATAACTGTATTTGTTTAGCATCACTGGTCCTGAATGTGTCAAAGCCAAACTGGGAACATTTTGGTCTCCTTGTGTAAAAATGTTTCCTTCATTGTTGATACCAGTCTTATAATCACATCATTCTTGTCATGACTCGTTTTGATGGCCTCGTTATATTCTCTGATGTTTACTTTAAGAATAAGGACTAGATATTTTACATTCACATGTTCAAGGAGAAGTTTACCCAGGAGGTTACTATGGTTACTGCTTTATGAAGGAATATTTTAACTCCTCTGTTCCTCATGCTTCTAGTCCTTGACCCAGTTTGAGGCTGAAATCAATGACCTGACAAAAGAGATGTTTCTGTATAACTATTAGACTGAACGTAGATACCAGTAAATATGAGGCATTGTATTGCATGCAGCTTTGTGTGTAGTATAACAAGACTTTTCAACAGTGCGGAAGTGTAGAGCTTTAATCGATCAAGACAAAATGGAAATAATAGTTGTTGGAGCCAAAGGAAGAAAGATTAAAAGTCAGTACTCAGCTGAACAGCAAAGTTCAAAACTAACAACCAAGCCAGAAATCTAGGAGAAGTCTTGGACTCAGACCTGGATTTTCGCAGTTATATTTAGACAGTTGTGAAGTCGGCCTGTTATCACTTGAAGAATATATCAAGGATTAAAGCAGGATTTAGAAAAACTTGTCCATCCATTTCTCTTTAGTAGACTGGACTACTGTAATGCTGTCCTCACACATCTCCCTAAAAAGTTGCAACTGCAAACAGACAGCTCCTAGAACTCCAGTCCTCACTAAGACCAGGAAAGTAGATCCTAGAACTCCAGTCCTCACTAAGACCAGGAAAGTAG
>JBAFTA010000017.1:29583987-29594654 GCA_036919975.1 Melanotaenia parkinsoni
TCTTTCTTTCTTTCTTTCTTTCTTTCTTTCTTTCTTTCTTTCTTTCTTTCTTTCTTTCTTTCTTTCTTTCTTTCAGAATTTCCTTCTTTCAGAATTTCCTTCTTTCAGAATTTCCTTCTTTCAGAATTTCAAAGTTTCTTTCTAAATTTCATTTTCTTTTTTGCAAAGTGTTGATTTTCATGGGTACATAGCTCCAGCTATGAGGAATGTACTGTTGTGACTCAAACTAAAAACCTCCGTGTGGATTTATTGTCATCATGTTTGTCTCTAGAACCCTGAAGAAAATTGGCAACTAAGGAATCACAGTCATATGAAATTTTCCCTTAGGGATGGATGTGAATGTATATTATGAGTACTAACTGTAAGTTGAGTGACTGCTGGAGGAGTGTACATTAGATAGTTCTGTCTTGTAAATGAGTGGTTTTAATCCACGCTCCACAAGGCCCTTTTGCTGGGACACTGGCAACTTTTTAAACCTCCTGGCACCAGATACAGGTGGACGTGATTTTATGATTATACTGAAAATCTCACCAGGTTTATAAAAGTGTTGAGCCAGTGTGGCTTAAAGTGGAGTCAAAGAAGTCTTGCCATAGCTAAAGCTGTTGTTTCACCCTGCTTTCTCACCCTGACATAAATAACAATTTCTGGGAAAAAAAGAAAATAAAGATGTTACTTGTCAACTTAAACCCATATATTACCAACCTACAACAGCTAGAGTATGTTTAAAAAAATGTCCTCACTTTTCCACTTAAAGTGTATCAGTAATTGGTAGGTTTTCTCTCCAGCTGTGCAGGTGGGGTTAATTAGCATACCATAGTTGCAAAATGAGGAGCACATGGAGCTGCTGCCTCATTTAAAGCCACTGTTTTAGATAACCGAATAGCTGTTTCCACCCTAAAGAAACAGAGGGTCAAGGTCCATCAAGGGTCAGGCTCTTGTTATAATCACAATTCTTTTAATAAATGAGCTTTCTTTGTTCCAAAATACTTAAATAATGCAGTTATATATGTTTAGTTTAAATACTAAAGCAGGGCAAAGACTTGATTAATAGTGTTGAAAAAGCTGGGCGAGATAGGATCTTCTCAGAGGTAAATACAAATTTCAGGTGTTGTTGTTTGCAACCAGTCACTGTAGAAGTGAGTGGTGAGTGGAGTTGTACTGGCATTCTTCCTCCTACCACGCCAACCAATCTGAGGACAAAGCAGCAGACATACAGCTGAATAACAACCAGATTGTACATACTGTATTCACAAAAATATACATTGGGGCTGGGCAGTAGGCAGGACATTTAAGAAAAAAGAAAATGGGGTGTACAATTGCCCATCTTTATATCCAGATTGTGGGCATCTCTTCATCCCTGATGTTTCCATTGCAGTTTGGACCATTCCAAGTGTTTGGAGCACACATAATGGTCCAGTCTAGGAAATTTGCATGTGTCCAATATGGTAAAAAATTACTTAATACTGATGAAAGAGTTTCTCATAGAATGAGTTGTCATGATGACAAGATTTAGGTTTCTGTCAGAGTTGTAGGTAGCTGGCAGCAGCTTTGCTGCTGACTCCTCGCCAGCTGTGGGGTGCAGTAGTAGCTTTCTACAGTAAATGCCTTGATTTTTGTCACAGTTTCACACTAGGTTGCCATCTGCCCTCTCTGCACTCTGGAAGGATATCTGAACCACAAAAAAAAAAGAAAAAGTTAGTGATATGCGCTCATTTAAACCTTTACCAAAGCCCTGGGAAGCAATTCTACTGTGTTACTTCACTTATCAAAAATCCACAAAATGTTAATGTATAAGCAATAAAAGCATTTCCCGTGACCCCTCATGGTAAATCCTCCTCCCTCGCTTACACTCTGCTTGCACTAAAAAGTTCTGCTGAGTTGAATGACTTCCTTGAATGACCCCCTTATGATGACGGCAAGCAGAGATTCAGCTTTGCTCTTCCATTATCACTCTCCAACTATAGGGTCCTCCACGAATCTGCACTGTGTCTGTGTACACAAAAAGCTTTTTCTTTTTCTCTGTAAGCAATAATGACATTGTATAGAAAGGCTCTGGGTTTGTCTTCTGCTGAAGGATGCAACAGATGGTAGTTCTGTCAGCCATACTTGAAAGAGCATTAGTGCAGAGTTCTTGAAGTCAGTTTCCAATTCATTTTTTATCCTCCTGAAAACACAAATAAGTCTATATATTAGCTGTGGTCTTTTCTGTTTGAGTAGTCTTTTTGTGGATAAAAACATGAATGTGAAGCTTTCTTCTTAAAAAACGTTGTGATAACAGAGGCAGGACATTTGTGTTGTATTGGCATCCCTCGGCGGTATGGTGTTAGAACTTTATGGACCTACGGCCTGTTTAAATGTAGACCAGTTGATAATGTGTGGGGATGAGTTCACAGAGGGCTGAGGTGAGCCTCTCCTTCTTGTTCTCCATGTGTGAAGACAAACCCTGTGATTGGCTCTTCAACATGCAGGTTAAGTAGAAAAAAAAAAACGAAAAAAAAAAAAACTGAACACTAAAACACATTAAGTACCTGTATTATCTGTGTTTCTGTAGTATATAAATATGTGTATTGTAACTGGTGACTTATTATGTATATATAAAGAGTAGACCAAGTTTCTGGCTGAAGCTTTTTCCTTTCTTTAAGAGTTGTGATGTTGTGAGCTCGGTGAGATGACGGAGAACAGTATTTAGTTTTAATCAAATCAAATTATACTGTCTACTCACGTTATAAAATCTGTATTTTCTTTCTTGTCAAAGCAAATGAGACAAAGAAGTTTTAGTTTTCATTATGTTGACTAGCAGACTAACACTGCAAAGATCCAAAACATTTGGTGCAAGACTTCAAAGACATGACAATACAGACAGACGAAATACCTGTATCACACAGCGTAGTATGACTGTTCACCAAAACACTGGTACAAGTCGCATTGCACATAGAGAACAGACTAAAACAGGACCGAGATGCACCGATGTACAGCACCCATAGCAGATGACATCACACAGTTACTACAATTTGTCGCCACTTTTTACTTCCAGTTCTAAGGTACCAACTACAAACAAAAAGAGGGCTTTGCCATGGCGGACCCCCTGACAGACATCATGAGTGGATTTTCATGGAAGACCAAGAGGCCAGAGCCCCAAAAACGGCACAGACACAATGCAACATCATTTTCTCGAACAGATACATCAACGACATACTTGAGGAAACCGGAAATGGACAGACATCCACTCACTGAACATCTGAACTGAATGGACCACACAGGAAACATCAAATTTGCAAATGAAAAGGAAATAAACAAATCCATTTGGACATGAGAGTCACGCACAAGGATGACGGCAGCATTAAGATATACAGGAAACTCAGACACACTGATCATTAAATTTCTTAACAGCCAACCACACACAAACAGTCAGTGACCCGTTTATATGACCAGGCTGCCACTGTCATGCACCCACAGGACATATAGGAGGGCCGGGAAGCACAAAGAATAATACACAGAAAGCAACATAACAGGTGCTTGGTCGTACTTCCATATAAAGGCACCACAGAACACATTCAAGAACAGCGAGGAAATACCACATTAACACTCCAGCAAAGCCACACACCACTTTGAGACTACTACTGGTTCATCCACAAGACTATGTACCCACAGGAAAAAAAAATATGAAAAGGACACAAACAAGTTGTGTCCTTATGCATACTTTTGAATAGGTACTATTATTATTATAAGTAATAGTTCTTTTTCTTCCTGTTGTTCCAAAGGAAGATCATTTGGAACAAATGAACATATTGGAACATAACGGGACCTCCTCTGTCTCTGTCTCCTGCAGTCAGGTGAAGAAGCAACTAGAGAAACTGAACAAGGCTGCCGGTCCAAATGTTGTCAGGGTTCTGAAAATCTGCTCACAACAACTATGTCAGATTCTTCAGCACCTTTCTGGGTAAGAAGAGTTCCTGTGCTGAGGAAGACATCCTGCCGTGTTCCAGTACCTTAAAAATCCCAAACATATGAACCAAATTATTACAGACCAGTTCTTCTAACATCCCACATCATGAAAGTCATTGAGAGCCTGCCATTGTCCCACCTCAATAAGCAGGGAAACACCTTTCAGGACCCATTACAGTTTACTTATCTTAATGTCCTTGGGGTTAAAGACGCCATCGTCTGCTTGCTTCAGAGAGTCCACTCTCATCTGGACCAATCAGGCAGCACGTTGAGATGTTGATTTCTCAAGTACTTTTAGTACAATTCAGTTTGCCCTGTTATGTGAGAAGCTCCATAAATTCCAGGTGGAACCTCCACCACCACCTGGATAAATGACTAGCTAACAAACAGACCACAGCTTGTGAGACTAAAGGTTGTGTGTCTGAGATGGTGGTCAGCAGCACTGAAGCACCACAAGGGACCTTACTCTCACCGTTTGTCTTCACACTGTCCACCTCAGACTTCCAACACAACTCTTCAGTCCTTTCATCTGATCGCCTGGGTCTCTGGGCCATCCTAGTCTTCCTCTAGCCTCCTTAGAGGCATCGTTGCATTAGCATGATCACACTCATCTCTGATCACTACTCGCTCCTCATACTCTGCATGCTGACACAGTCACTGAGCTGTTTCTTTACAGAAGCTGGTTGTCTGGTGTTAAGATGGATTGAAGGGACATTGTCTTCTATCTGCTGTTTCTTTGTCTCTTTCTATTTTTTACTTTCCTGTTCAGTTTTCTCCTTTATTCTGTCTTCTCTGCTCTACCTCCAGCAAGATTATGTAAATTCCATAATTCAAAACAAATAAATAAGATTTGAAAAAATAAATAATACTGATAATCTATCTATCTATCTATCTATCTATCTATCTATCTATCTATCTATCTATCTATCTATCTATCTATCTATCTATCTGTCCAGTTGGAAAAAAAATTATTTAAAGATCAGTCTTAAATATACTAAAATTAAAATTTAATTAATTAAAAATACTAAAAGCCACCTACAATCTTATATAAAATTTTTGTGTTTATTTGTTTATTTTTTTTATATACACAGTGACATGTCATCAAACTGGAATTAAAGTGTAAAAATAATTTGAATAATTTCATATCTGGTCAAAAACTTCATTTTTTTATTATTATTATTTTCTCACCAGTGACCTGAAAGGGTAATAAATTTGTCCCCAGTGTCCTGATGACCTTTAAGATAATTTGAAACTGAGTACCACAACAAAAATGGCGACCAAAAGTTGAGGGAAAAATTATCTACAAGAAGGAGAAGAGAAAAAAAAGTCCATAAATTACCCACAAGGGTTAATGACCCTGAGTTCTGAAGGTTATCGGGATGTTTTAATGCATGTCCGAGACACTTGAGGTAGACGTGATGTCTGCCTAGTAATTCCTGCAGACCACCACCTGCTGAGCCATAGCAGCTGCTCAGAAAGAGCTTGAGGAACATGTAAAGACAAGGCCCTGACTTGACATCTAAAACCCTCTTGATCCCAGGATGTGCAATAACAAGCTTGATACTTCGTGAAGCTCCTCCCTGCATCCTGGACCTAAAGGATATCTACCAGACACAAGATGCCCTCACTGGTCCCAAATCTATTCCCCTCAAAAAAGTATCAGAGCAGTTTTGGCTCTGATCCCAGACACCTGTTACCTTTTCTCTGGTGCTGCTTTGTTCTGGTTTAAGCTGATGGCTGCCCTTCTTGAGGCTGGTTCTGGAGTTCTTCCTGCTACTGTTGCCCATCATCACGGGGCACTGGGGTTTGGGAGACTGGATCAAAGTGAAGATTCTCTTGGTTTCTTTACAAGTATACTCTTTACAAAGCGACATTATAAGAATGCAATTAGGATGTTCTGAATTTAACGAGATTGTCTGGACTTTCTCTAATTGGATTTGTGTTCATCTTGACTGGGTGTTTGAGGTTAGCACTGTTGCCTCAAAGCAGGAAGGTTCGAATCTATTCTTTCTGTGGATTTTACATGTTCTTCCCATGGATGAATGGGTTCCTTCTGAGTACTCCTGCTTCTTCACACAGTCCAGAAACATGAAGGTTAGGTTAATCTGTGATTCTAAATTAGCAGTAGGTTTAAGTGATCGACTAGTGACCTGTGCGGGGAAACGCTGCCTCTTGCCCAGACAGTTGGCCAGCCTCCTATGATCTCTGAACGAGAAAGTGGGCACATGAAATGGTTTCTGGTATATTTACTCCCCTCACATGATCTTGAACACAGCAGTTTTACTCTAAACTGGTGGAAGTATGAGCATATTTGCTTGATGTCATCAAAGATGAAGAATTTCTAAGTGAAACTGGTTCAAGCAGCACAACTTGTTTGGTGAAATTGGGGGTTTATCAAACTGAGGTCTATCAAAGGGATCCATTTTAACGTGATCAAGGCTTTCTGACTCATCACATACTGTCTAGCTGAAAGTTGGACGGGAAGCTCAGAGCACTGAAAAGCACTTAAGTTACATCACACTTCTACTTTTCTACATATCAAAGGAAAAACATGCACTTTTCTTCCTTTACTCCACCTTAATGTCTGGTTATGTTATTCATTTACAAAGACAAGCAGTGATGGTGGGAATATTCTGTTCTTTTACTGAATTAAGACAACCAACACCACAGTGTAATAGTACGTAAATAAATAAATTTAAATAAAAATGACAAATCTGGTTCTACTTCTGCACAACCAGATATCAAAAGTCAAAGTTCTCGTTTAGTTCACTCTGGTGCATCAATAAACGGGCAAATGTGATACAAAGCTGATTCATTTTCTAGCTTTTCTCCTTTAAATGAGAAACAAAGAAGAGCTGAAACACGACACGCGTGTGCGTGTGGAAATCTAAACAAACATCAGAAATTCTATATTGCATAATGATTAACATGAGTAACCCTAAATATGAGCTCTGGGAAAACTAGACACTCTACTTGGAGTTCCATTTCATAAAAGGTCACATTTATATAAATGTTGGAAACCCAGAGAGAGCCCATGCAGAGAGTGTCGGTAGCTGAGTCTGAATATTTTCAGGTAGAAGAGAGATGGCAGGAGTCACGGTGTGCAGAAATGTGATGCGGTAACAGGGCTCTCATGTGGAACGGTGCCGTCTGCTGTTACATAAACAGCTTTACAAAAGTGAGCAGTCCTCCACAGTCTTTCTATAAAAAGACTCATTGTTTCACCCCACTCATGATCTGGCTTTTATTTCCTTCATCACGGCAGTTTGGGCTTTGAGGATGATGAAATTCAAAGAGTGGGACTTCTTCTACTGTCTGGAAACAGAGGGCAGACGGAAGTGATGGAGGAAAAAAATGTACTCACATATAAAGCCAGGACTCTCAGATATAATAAAACATACACTATCAATAAGTATAATGTTATTCAGTGGAACATATGAAAGCCAGGCTGTCTTTAATCAATATTCTAAATTAAATTAGCCAGTTGGTGTTTGGTGGATCATGTTTATTGGCAATGAATCTTCTGACATTGTTTATTTTGCCTTTTGGTGCCACATTTGTGAGGAAATGCATTTATGGGAAGAGCAGCAGAGTTTAGTATTTGGGTTGTGTCCATTAAAAAAGTACCTTATCTTCTCTGCCAACACTGTGATGACTGTTTCCTCATAGCGTAGCAGCTTTTAGTGGAGGCAGTGATGGTGTGGGGCAGCATCACCAGCACTGGAAGAACAAGGTTTGTCATCAGGAGGAAATCTCAATGCAGACACGGAGATGAAATTTAGCAAACAGTAGCAACTCTATCCGTCCCCCCCACAGGGGGCTCATCAGAGACTACCTGCAGAATTTGGGAGTGGGGGGAGGATGAAATGACCTACCTGCAGTCCTCACCTAAACCCCACTGAACTCATGTGGGCTCATGAGTTCAACAGGGTCTGGCATGCCAGACCAAACTGGCTAACTGGTGACAAACCCTGGCTGGAGAACGAGATGCCACCCCAAAGCAGCATGTGAACAAATGGTAAATGCACTGTACTAAATGATGTTTTTCTAGTCATTTTTGACTACTCAAAGCATTTTTACAGTGCAAGTCACATTCACACACAGCACTTCTGAGAAAATATATATAGAGCATTTTTCCCTATAACTCACACACACACACCAATGAGCACAACTGAGGCAATGTAGGGTTCAGTTACTTGCCAACGGATACTTCGACATGTAGTCTGGGGAAGCTGGGATTAAACCATCAAGCTTTAAATATGAGACGCCCGCTCTGCCCCTGAGCCACACTCAAAGGTGATTTCACAGAATAAATTACAATCTTTGCAAACTGAGCCATAAAAATCCCTCCTGCAGTGCAATCTCTTCACCCCTTACAACTATGTGACTTCGTTGGGATCAAAAAATGACAAAGGACACAGGAATGTGCATTCCCAGTGTTTTAAAACATTTTATTTAAGACACAAAAACAAAATATAGACAGAATAAGTAATGATGCATTTAAGGAAAATTCAAAATGAAAGTAGCTTTGACACAAGCACAAAAGAGGTGAATAAATGTGTCGCTCCAATTTTCCTGCATGTAGGCCACGTGCAGCAGCAGCAACAGAGGAAAAGTCAAGAACCACATGATCTGCTGGACCGGACTGTGGAGGTAGGCATCCTTCCTCCTCCAGTCCAGCCAAAAAGCCATGCTCCTTCAGGCACGTGTAAAGCAAGCTTCACATGTATTTATCCCAACATATTTACAGTGGTAACGAAACGCCTGTAGACGTGGACAACATGTAAAAATGAAGTGGCTCCACTTCAGAGTTAATAAACAGTCTTACAAAGAGCAGAAAAGGTTTAATCAACTCAACTCTCAACATGTTTTGTGTTTTTTCCGGTGAGTTTTGCAGCGACCTTTAATTTGTCTGCTCTGACTGTTCGGAGGTGTAAAATTATAAATCCATCAAGAAAAGCCAGCCGCGCAGCAGAGAACACATCACGTAATTACGCTGACTTTTAAGTTTCGCTGTCAGGCCCTCTGAATAACACCACAATTTACAATGCAGCAACTTACAGGTTATTAAAGTTCTGGTATTGTGTGTGAACCACGACACATGCTCTGGAAATAAATCAAAAGGCTCCAAAAACTACATCCAACTGAGCCAGAAGCTAAATTTTATTAACAGCTGTTCATTAACAGAAGAGGTAATCATGACATTTTAATCTTTTCATTCTAAAGCAAACATGAAATATTTGATATATTATTAGTAATGACTTCTTATTGTTGCTTGCATTGTATCCATTTGGAGGCAGAACCTGGAAAAATACATAAAAACTCTGGAGGGAGGGGAGATTAGTTTTGTAACCTATTTGCTTTGCTTCTACAGCACCATGACCAAACTTTCTAAATGTATCCACCCACAGAGAGCAGCACCGCTTCCACACTGTGAGGAGCTGAACTTCTGCACCGTACCGACTATAACCCATCTTCTCATCTGCCTTTCAAACTGCTCCTTTAAATAAATAAATAAATAATGTGTAGTACATGAACTGGAGAGCAGCAGCTCTTTGTGGGCAGAGGTGCGATGCATTTGTGATGTTCAAGGAAAACCCCGGCTTTGGGATCAATCTGGAATCTGTGGCATGCCTCAAGGCTTCAGCCAGAAGACGGAA
Organism: Melanotaenia parkinsoni; assembly: GCA_036919975.1. Lineage (NCBI taxonomy): Eukaryota > Metazoa > Chordata > Actinopteri > Atheriniformes > Melanotaeniidae > Melanotaenia > Melanotaenia parkinsoni. The sequence continues at coordinate 29,593,593 of JBAFTA010000017.1, forward strand.
ATGCAGCAGTTTTCTAATCTGCATGATTCAGTCATCGTTCAGCTTTTTTCTAACGTCAGGTAACGGCAGAAATGCTGCTGGGATGTTCTTAACACTGAGGACATTTACATAAATTACCAGAAAGTCTGATGGTTTGGCTCAGAAACAAAAGGGCTTTATGTATTCAAGCTGCTGACAGGTTTCAGTGTTGGAGGAGTAGACGTGGAGCCTGAAGCTCATCAACAGACAATGTAATAAACAACACTTATAAGCGGGTTTCTCATTATGTACAAATGGATGTTGTAAGACCTGTCAGACTTACAAAAGCATTTATACAAAGAGAAACTAAATTAAAGTGCAAAATTAAGCGGAAGCTCTGATGAAATATACTGTACCAAATATTACATAACCCCACCATCCAGGAGGATTCAAATCAGTGGATGGGGAGAAAATAAGAGGGTGTGTGGCAGGGGCAGTTCCTGTTTTTAATGTCTTTATCCAATTCATAAAATACTGTTTCTGGGCAAACAGGTGGGTTGTTGCTTTGCCTTCATTTTGAGTTCATGCATAACAAGCAGTTTCTACTCTACAGATATGTATAACTAGCAGGTGTGTTGCATCTTCCAGCGTCGTCTCACTGCAGCGTCCGGTGGGCTCTGAGCGGATCACCTGTCGGCTGGCAGACTCATGTCGTCAGACAGGAGCTGCTCTCCTGCAAGCAAGAAGAAAAAGCAGGCAGCACATCTGATTAAGAGGTGATCTTTTAAAACCGTGTGGTATTAAGGTGTACACTTCAGGTCTGATTATTATTCATCTACAGTGGTTTGCAAAAGTATTCATACCCCTTGAACTTTTCCACATCATCACATTTCAACCACAAACAATTATCATAATAATTTTATGTGAAAGACCAACACAAAGTGGCACACAGTTGTCAAGTAAAAAGAATATTATACTTGATATTACTCCTTTTTTTTAATAAATTGAAAACTGCTCTTGGCTGTGTCCCTGAGTCAATACTTTGCTGAACCTCCTTTTGCTGCAATTACAGCTGCAGGTTTTTTGGCATATGTCTGTACCAGC
>JBAFTA010000017.1:29616644-29629813 GCA_036919975.1 Melanotaenia parkinsoni
GCTGGTACAGACATATGCCAAAAAACCTGCAGCTGTAATTGCAGCAAAAGGAGGTTCAGCAAAGTATTGACTCAGGGGGGGTCAGTTTTCAGTTTATTAAAAAAATAAAAAATCAAAAAATCAAGTATAATATTCTTTTTACTTGACAACTGTGTGCCACTTTGTGTTGGTCTTCCACGTATGAATACTTTTGCAACCCACAGTATGTCAAATAGGTCATCTTTCATCTTTCATCCATCCTCTTTAATTTCACATTACCAAGGTCTTTTTAGCTTTATTCCAGCCATAGAGGAGCATTAATTTGTTCTTTCCCACACATATCCACATATCTTATGCTACAACCTTTAAATCTTAAATATATCTGCAGCTAATCACACTCTAGAGGTCTCTTAGCAACATGGTGGTGATAGCCAGCTTTTGTATTACGAAAACGTGATAAATAATGGTGTTGTCATGGATCATTCTAGATTTACCAGACAGAGTCTGAATAAACATACATTCTGCAGCTGGACTGTAGACCTCTTGGACAAGATGTAAATGTCTGGTGAACGTCTGTAGATCACCTAAAGGGTAAACTATTACAATTTAACCCACAGAGTTCCTGAGAAACTGTTGACAGTATAAGCGATAGTGCTTGGGGGGTGCTGGCGATCTACTGGAGTTTTATGGGTTAACCAGCAACAAATACTGAAACGCGGAAGCTGCAACCCAACTTAAGGGCTCCTACTGAGGAACGATGGAAAAAGAAGTCTGACAGGTGTGTGTTAGCAGGTACTCACCGACAGTGCGGACACTGGGCTCTCTGCTCCGTCAGCCATCGCTGTCAAACAAGACATTTCAGTTCAAAAACAGCTACCACTTCGGTTCTCAAATTCACTGGATATTTTTTAGGAATTATCTGAAAACACTGAATTTTTTTTCTTAATAACTTTGCAAAAAAAGAGCAAAGTCTACCATGAACTTATTTTACCAATAACGGTGGGCAGGTACAGTGTATTTCAGTTCCATTATCATTAATTCTGACCCCCCCCTCCAAAAAAATTCTGATTCAAAAACTAAGAATACATTTGAAGTCCACTGTCTGCATCAAAACGAGTGATGAATGCATGTTTATATCACCCTAATACTTATATTTATAACACCCTAATACATACTCATAAGTGCTTAAACTCGGTCTCTAGGTCAGCAATACTCAACATTGAGAGAGAATCAAGTATTTTAGCATTTGCACAAATTCCAGGGTATCGTATTACTTTTTACAAACACCCTCCATCTTTTCTTATTTGCATAAACACTGCCAGAATTAGTTGCTAACAGCCGTATACAGAGAGAAAGTTGCCTGGTTCTTGTTGGTGTAATCACACTCACTCGTATGCAGCTGAAGCAGCAGAGTTTGGAGCAATGTGGGCAGAGACGAGCATCCCTCAGTTTCTCCATGCAGATGAAGCAGCGAAACACTTCAGCAATGCTCTGCAACAAGACAGGAGAGTTTTAGACCACGCACAGCTGCAGGACACATCCCAGCGCTGGGACACAGCCTCACCATCAAAGTTACACCTTTACTAATTGTGCACTTGTGCATGCGTGTGAAGATAAAATGTGTACTGCTTTTTTGAGGCATACATACCTCAACGCTTTGTTCATCCATTTCAGCCAGTTTGAAGTTCTTGATCTCAGCGATGAATCAAACAAAAAGTCTGAAAGTAAAAGTCCATTTAAAGAAAATTATTGTTTTACGGAGAGCAATAACCTTAATTTCATTACAAATGTCAATAAACTTGTTTTAATATATTTTTAAACCAAAGCTGTAAAAGTAAATGAATGGTTTTATGGTGAATTTGCTTTACTAACTGGTTAGTCCTCACAGCAACAGTGCAAAAACTCATTCAGTTTACAACCAAAAATCATACACATTAAACAATCACAACAGTTGTAGATTGTCACTCAAAAAAGATAAATCCAGCTATTTATTTGAACTAAAATGGCCTCGTTTTCTGCAGTACTCCTTCATCAAATAGATTGATACAAGACATTTACATAAACAAAACAATAAATAAACAACATCAACGTTGTTGAGTGATTAAATGAAACCAAGCGCTGTTTTTCCAACCTGTATTGTGTTCGCCGTTTTCCTGTTTTACACTTTCAGTGTTTTACTCTTGCAGAGAAGTCTTGTAAAATAAAAACGGAAACGGGATTATTTTCACTGCTCAGAAAGGTATGTTTGTATTTTGACACAGAAAAGCTTTCTAATCAAACTGAAGTTTCTCTGAGTTCATAAAACAGTTTATGAACCAGTTTCAGTTCTACAGGCAGCAGCTTACACACAGCCAATATGGAAGTTTAAAGATTTTATTGAAAATACACCATGTTTACAAGAATGGACACATACGGACTAGAAAGTCCCATCTAATACAAAGTTTTATTCAAATTTGTTATTAGACATCTTCATACTTGTATATAACTATAACTTCTACAGTAAATAAATCCATCAGTAAATTCAAAGAAAACCATTATGATAAACTGATTTACAGCTAAATTATGCTTAGATGATAATTTATGCTTTAGAAACTAATCTAGATCTTTATTTAAACATCTGATGGGTCATTAGCAACCGTAGCTGAGGCCACTCTCCCAGTCATCATCACCGTTTTTCCCTGTAGTTTACACTAAAAGACTACGAGAAACTGACACACAGAAACCAGTACATACTATCCACCTCAGTGGGATATGGCCTGACAGTCATCAGATCAACATGTTAGGAGTTCTCAGATATTCACCTAGAGAAACAGAAACACCTGTTCCACAAAAGCACAGGACCATGGGTTAGCCATCCAACTGCATCATCAGTATGGGACATATGACGTAAAACCACAGAATGACTGACTCTATAAGAAGCATGAACTTTTTTTCTACTTGTAAAAGTCTAAAGTTTAACTTTAATTTCTAAATATTGTGTATTAGATAGGATTGGCTGAAAATTAATTTTAAAAAGCCACCTTCATATGACGCCCCTACAGTGTGATATGGTGGTTAAACAACACACATGGGACATCAGCATCCAAAATGACCCACATGATGGGCTCACAGGCCATCAAGGTGTAAATGACTCCACAATCACATAATCTCCAACAAAAGCATTAAATTGCCCGAGCCTATTAAATTAAGTGATGTTATTAAAGAGGCTTGTGTTTAAAATTATCAAGAGAGAGTGATTAGCTGCAGATATATGTAATATTTAAAGGTTGTAGCATAGCATACGTGGATATTAGTAATACAGTATAGCACAAATTAAAACGTATCGTTGTGGCACTTTCAGGTGAATAAAAACTAAATTGTGTGTTGTTTTTTTTTTGTTGTTGTTGTTGCCACAATCTATCATCACTGCCGCCAACTGGATGTCAGTGTCAAACCGAGGAGCCAACAGAAGAGGCCCAGCATCAGCAGATACATCCACTGACCTCCCAGAAAGAGGCTGCTGCCAGACTGCTGCTGCTATGAGAAGTAACGTCACTTATTACTGCTATGAGCGAGCTAAATAGAAGCAACCCGATAAAATTAAAACAACAATGCCACCACAAAATGTCTACACAGAGTTGAGAGGGCAGCTAGCTTGGCAGGCTTTAGCGGGGTGGCTCTCTTACCTCTCTGGAGACTCGGCTTCGTCTGTCACACCTGATCAACAACCCGTTAGAAAAGGCTGCATCATGGCGCCGTCTCCGTCAGTTCAGCTGTCGTTACAAAAAGCTAACGCCCCGCGGTGTTAAGGAACAATTTTCGCTAGTTAACACACTAAACTGAAAAAGAGCTGGTTTCTGCTCCAAACTGAAGATGTAGCAGCAGCAGTGTATCTGGGGCTGATTGTCCCCTAGCGACAACCAATCAAATGGCTTCATTACTTCTTCGCTTATTATTTTTGTTCCGCCTTTGTCAGAAAGCTTTATCGCCCCATACTGGCAAGATTACAGAATGACACAGAAAGACTGCTAAAGGTTTTTATCACATTATCCAGGCTCCAAAAATGAAATAATATGTAAAGCTAAAAAAGAATAAAAGCAAAATAAAACACTTAAATAAATACAGTAAAATAAAAACTAAGATAAATAAGTTTTATAAAATAGGATATGTTAAAAAATAATTACCCCGGTGGCCCGAGGGCTTTGGGAGGCCTGTAAACTAAACGCAAGTTGGATCAATATTCAGGACTAAAACCATTAAGATCTTTAAAAGCTGATATATACTAATATAAGTACAGTATTTCTAAATCAGTTTGGAAGCACACAGAAAATCAGTCCAAACATTTTAAGATTCTTGTAATTTGTGCTCTCTTTCTGGTCTTCATCAGCAGATGAGCAGCTAAGTTTTGTAAAAGTTTATAACATTAAATGTCTTAAATGTCTTAAAGGAATCTTTTCCGATAGATTATTAGTAATTAGACTTGATTTGCAGCTGTTTGAGTATTAACCAGCCAAATTAGAAATGATGTGCACTACAGAATAAGGAGGAGAAGCTTGTTATAGACATAACCTGTACCTGCTTAATCCAATTTATGTTTGTAGGAACCTAAACCAGCTGCTATCAGATGAGAGGCAGGGCACACCCTGGAGAGGTTGCCAGTCCATCACAGGGTCATCAGTACACAAAAGTAACCTAATACTGAAGAAATAAACTGTTTGTGGAGCAACATACAATATGAAGATACTCAGTGGTGTTTCTTTATAAGGCAGGTCTTGCTCAGTTTAGCATGACAACTAAGAGGCCGTGTTTTTTTTTATCATGCTGACATCAAACTCAAAATAAGCATACAAATTTTTGTGAAAAAAAAGTATTAGTTTCAGCATCTGACATGTCTGTATTGAATTTCAATTTAAACTTAATTTTAATTATTATGACGTGCAAATAATTGCACTCAGTTTAAATTTACATTTGTAATTTTCTTTGGAAACAGGGTTGAATGAAAATGAGCGAAGGTAAGCGATGACCTGCTTTTCCAATTGCAACACACACTGAGCTCATTTACAAAGTCATCTTGTTAGCCAGCGCAACCTGTGGATGAATCCACTCATCCTTTTTGGATGGACACACACAGAAACACACACGAGTGCTGTAAATTTGCAGTAAGTCCATTGGTGTTTTATGCAAAGAGTCTGAAGCTGGATAGGTTGCAATGAGACATATGCAAATCAGCCTGTCAGGAGGCTCGGGGTGTATGGCAGAGGTGAACGCTTCTCCACTTAGGAAAATGCTGATAAGCAGCTGTGGATTTCCAAAACTTTATAACTCAACAGTTTCTTTGTCGTGAAAAAACAGGGAGATAGAGAAGCTGGAGCAGCAAAAGCTGTTCACCTGAGGTGAGTCGCTGTGAGAGCCTGTTCATCTGTGGCGCTTTAATATCTTTGTGTTTTTGTTTTTTCTAGTTTAGTTTGAATAATGATCATTTTTGTGAATTTATGACAGACTGAGAAAACTGTTGCAGAGTTTTATCAGAATAGCTGTCTTGCTTATGAATATTATAAGTAGGGTTCACACAGGAGTGTGTAGAGTTTGTGTGGTGGTGTGGAGGGGAGGGCACATTAGAATAAAGTCAAGATCATTTTCCTGGGTGGCCTGAGTGCTTCATTGTCCTGGTAAAGTTACAATCCTGTAGGAAAATCAGCTATATTTATCATTACAGATATTAAGATGAGCACAGACACGGTGGAGCAGTCGGAGGCTCCAGCTGAGCAGGCAGGTAAGAATTTTCTGCTTCATCCCAGCCGAATCGAAATCACAACACACAGCTGAACTCCACAGAAGTCACTCAGGAAAGTTGTTTTATTTGTTCTGACACTGCTGCTGTTTCACATGGAAACTGGTTCATCTCTATCTTTAAACTGGAAAAGTTTTCTATTTTAGGGACTTATTGGGAATATTCTTTTGTGTCGACTTTAATGTGTAAAAGAATCTCTGTAAAATGAGAGGAATGTTCTTTAATTTAGGATTATCTGAGAGAACACGTGCTTCAGGTTACAGGAACATTTTTAAGCTTCTTTTAAATTTTAATTCCTTTCAGGGACTTTTAGATTTAGTTTTTCACTTTGTTTTACTCATCAATGATCTTTAGCACAGAAAAAATGGCACTTTTTTATTACTGTATTTAAACTTGAAGCAACAAATTGCTCATCATGTCTGATCTGATACAAATAAAATATACATACAATTTTTTTTCAATTGCTCATAATTTGTAGGAAGCTGTGTGAGCAGGTCTGTACATGTGTGTGCAGATACTGTGGCAGTTAATGTGTGTGTGTGGATGTGCCTGAGGCTGTTTGCAGTCACATACAGGCAGCCTAGAAGCTGAGGACACCAGCCGTCCACAAAACAAAAACCAGGAACTAGTAGCAGAAAAATGTGGAACTTTTATTCAGACAATAGTTGCGTGAGAGAAGTGATCGACTCAGCTTCATGGAAGTGCTAAATGTCTGCTTTTTGTCACAATGTAAAACATCACTGTCAAAACTTGTGTTGGGGGTTATAACAGTTGCTTACATTAAATCCACTTCCTGACAAAAAAATACTGAAACACTGATGGAGACATTTTCTCTGGAGACGATGCTTAAAACACCAAAATACAAACAAAGTATTCTCCATTGTTCTGGTGTGCAAACAAAGTAAAATCTGTAGAACAAACCCAAAAGTATTTGTGTGAAGAGACACTGTTGGAGTGAACTGACTGCGTGAGAAGGCAACAGAGGCTGAAAAGTCTATCTCAGGAGAATCTCTACCTGCACCTGTTCACTTCACACACACCTGCCCGTTAGATGTTGTGTTTACACATGTTGGAGGTGAACGTGATTTGGAGGTAACAGGTTAGGATGAGGGCTACAAACATCTGGAAAAGTAGGTAACAGCTGGAATAACATGCTGCAGCTGGTCAGTAAGCTGAACAGAAAAGGAGCACATGTCCAGAACATGCCAAACTCAGCAGTTCAGATAGGGATCAGACACGGAGCAGAGTGAAAGCTTCCGGTAATTTTCATAATAAAAGCCCCAAGCAGATTTGTGCTGCTGAACCATGAAAACATTACATCATTTATCAGTCAGGCTGTCTGTTTTTTTGTTGTTTTTTTTCATTATATACAGCGATACGTTTATTTATTTAAACATGTTCCCGTGTGGACTGAGGTTGGAACGAAGCCGCGGCGCACAGGCATCCGGTGGAAATTGGGAGTCAAGTAAAGATGGGAAGAGGTTCAGCAATCTGCAGAAAACTAAGTTCCAACATGCTGCTCATCTACATGGAGCAGAGTCAGGAGTAGCTAGAGAAAGGGAAGTCTGAACCAAGACCTTAATCTTAACGTTGCACTACTGAACTTAAAACTCAAATTTTTATCAATGAGACATCCCCTGGACAGCTAATTCACATCCACGTTGCATCCTAGCTGCATTCTGAGCTCTCTCCAGCCAGTAAAAGTCATTCTGGTGGTAACTCTTTTTCTTTCTTACTCCATTAATGTGGTCTTGGATTAATTGGAGGAATCATGTGCATGTTCAAAAGAAGCAGTGTGTTGACATCCAGCTGCGGGTGTTTGACGTGTTTTGGTAAAGCGAAACTCAGATGTAAAGTGTGGTTTCTCAGCCTTGAGAACAGCGGCTCCAGAAGTGTGTAAAATAAATGTCAGTGTGCCGTGGAAATAGTCAGAAACACTGTTTTTAAAGTCAGAAAGTTATGTAGTGCTACTTTAACATAACCTGAGTGTGTTTATTTGAAACCTTTCACATTTCACTGTGCTGATTAAAACAAACAAAAAAAATGATGGTAAGAGAAAGAGACAATGACTTACAACTTACTGAGAATGTATTTAAAAGGTTGTTGAGTTTAAATATTATTTCCTGCCAAACTGTCTTATGAGAATGACTTCATCACATTCTTCTGCACGACTGTGTCATTGGTTTCAAAGCTCAGTTTCACATAAAAACGTTTAAAGGTTTTTCTGCTCTCCAGTGAAAATGTGATTTTACAGTCAAGGTAAAAAAAAACTTATCACTGTGGCAAACCTTTGTAACATTAGGAACGTATGACAGAGTCTGCATAAAACAAGAGAAACACGAAGGATGGTGACTGATAATGAGACTGGGTGTAGAAGATGCTACCAGAAGGAACACAAACCTCCGTCTCTGTGGAGAAAGTCCATGTAGACTCTTCTTTTTCTTTTTTTCGGTCTCAAACACAAACTCGACACTTGTGTAACTTGAAAGCAGATTAAATGTAAACAAAGGGGCATTTTTAACTCAAAAGAGTAACGTTTTTACAAGTTAATGCATGTAAGAAACTAAGTAATCTGTTTTAGTACAAAGAGGAAAATACTTTTAACCATTCTGGAAACTATTATCTTAAAAATAACCATCAATCAACAGTCTGACAATTCAGCCTGTAAAAACAGACATTAACAGTGGTGCAGCCATGACTGTTTGATTTCGCTCATTTTGTTTTGAGTTAGCTGAACCTCATTAATTGGTCTCTGAAGGCATTTCCAGACATGATGTAGTGAGAAAATAGGGCGTGCATCATATCTTCCTCGAGACCAGAAACTAAGGTGCTATTGTACCCGACTTAATTTCCCATTAAAAGTCCAAAATCAATAACAAGTTCTTGTCTGTGTAGCAAAAACTTTATATATTTGTCAGAATGCGCTATAAATATTCACCAGTTTTTTTTGTTTTTTTTTAGAAAATGCTCTAAGTCTTGCAGAAAATAGTCCCCAAAAGCAAACAGTTTACTTGAACTGGAGTAGCTTTTTCTAAAACTACTTATTTAATCAACACGAGGAAAATCCTGACCTGTTTTAAAACATGAAACTGTATATTTTAATTAATTTTAAACCATTTGTAGAAGCTAGTGCGTTATAAAACACGTGGCACATCCTGCAGGGAGGAGCTGGACTAACTCACAACTGATTTTAGCTCTTTTTATGACAAATATGGAAAGTTGTAAAATGTTTCCTGCAAGTATAGAATTGAAGTTGATCTTGATCACAGCGCATACTCGTTCCCACAGAATACTGACGCCAGCCAGGCCCCTGCTGTGTATAAAGCATAGCAGCGGGAAACGGTTTTGGTTAAGGATCATATTCAGCCCTAAAGATGACGTTCAGACATGTGAAAGATTTCACCCGTCTCTTTACTCCCAGCACAGTATGACATGATTCATTTTTCTAGTTATAAAAGTGGTTTTACAACCATCAGATTTCATATTAAAAAAGCCTTTTTTTTTGTATCTATGCACCGATGTGCAACCATTGTTTTTTTTTGTGTGTGTGTGTTCAGATACACACTTCCTGCGCTCGGGCTGATTTGCATGTTTTGGTCATTTCCATACTGGAACCTTGGCTTTAAAGCCGCTGTGAGGGGGGAGGGGCTGGAGAGGCGAGGGGAGAGGGGTTGGTGTGGTGGAGGCTTATGAGAGTATTTGCATGGTGTGTATCCAGCAGCTCGCTGCCTCTCTCACTCCCTTTTTCTCTCCCCCTCTCTCTCTCTCTCAAACACACAACCAGAGCCAAAAAGGCCCAATTTGACATTCAAATGATGTGAGCTTATTCAGCAAACCTTTGTACTGTCCCACTCCGTCTCTCACACACACTCAGCTCTGACTCTTCTTGAAAAGAATTGTTTGTTTTTAGACATACATCTGTGTGTGTGTATGTGAACAGTCAGCAGGCTCCTATACAGTAAAATATGTTGGAAGACGCACTTAAATGATAGAAAGTCAAATCAATTAGCTTAGCTTATGTGGTTTGTGAAAAGGAAATATAACTGTGTATATATATATATATATATATATATCACATTATATATTTATATACCACATTTTAAAAATAATTCAAATATATTAACCGGAACAATAGGGGCCCTGTGATAGACTAGCAACTGGTCTAGTAGCTGTGGCTGAACTGTGGCTGTTCAAGTCCTGATGTGTCTTGTTTTTGTTATTTTATTCATTTCACCTATTTTGTATTTATTTGTTTAAGATAAAATTGGTCTATCATAGTTGTTTGTGTTTCATGCCACTTTGATGCCACCGTGCTGAGGAAGCCTGTGGATTACATTTATTCTGTATAGTTCAATTAAACATTTGTTGCAATTAACCAGAAATAAAGTATCGATAACTCATCAGGCTCATGCTTACTGTAACATAGAGCAGGTTATTATCAGCAGGTTACCTTTAAAGCCTGACATATGAAATTTTGTTATTTGAACTTTTTTTAATTGGACCTTTAAACAAATGCCTTTTATGGATTCATTTGCATAATTTTAGGAGAAAACTATCTGGAAAATGAGTCTTTAAGACACAAGAGAAGTCTGTGGGGGTCAGAGAGACGTGTCAAATTGTAAACAAAAGGATTTTAAGAAACATTTTGATTATGTAAGCGGTGCAGATTTCTCAGAAACATCTGTATGAAATATGATGAAGAGACGTTATTAAGGTCTGAAAGAGAAGCGAGTTCAGAGGTCAGGGAGTCTTTCTGTTGGCTCATGTAAGAGCTCATTTACACATTTTACTTCTGGAAATGCAGAAAAATTCAACACTGTTTCATTTTTAGCAGAATTTTGATTTAATTTGTGGTAAAGTTAGATGAACATGTTGATCTTTCAACTTTCTTTGTTTCATTTTTGTGCTGGTTTTCGTTCATGGTTCATCTTTAAGCACAGTGAGCCACATTTGTTTGAAAAACATTATATGAAAATACAGTAACTGTGAATGTGACTGAAAAGCAGAGCCACCTTTTAAAATCTGTTTTTCTTTTTACTTTCAACATTTAGAGCAGAACGGAATTGACTTCAGTCGTCAGGTAAGTCTCTGACATCACTTCCTGTGTATGAATGAATTCTCTGTCTTCATCAGGATGGGTTGATAGCTCTGGCTAACTTATAACTTCTTTTTCTTTTAGCTCACTAATGATTGTTTTAACTGTTGTCTAGGAAAATCTCTGGGATGACATTATAGCAAAGACGCCACAATTTGAATGTTAAGAAGATAGTTTGGTGTTTTGGAAGTCTGCTTTTATGAGGGTTCTCTCCAAAGTCAGAGACCTATATTGTTGAAAAGTGTCCATTAAATTGAAGCAAATATGCAACGTGTCTTCATGTGTAGATCAGCTCCACAGATGGTGGATGTTTCTACAAGTTCTTACTTAGTTTTACAGCAGATATTAAGCCAAAACTATAACTCTGCAGCAACATGTTGGCAAATAGGATTTATGAATAACATTCAACAGGCAAAGAAGGAACTTGAGACTGATCTGCATGAAGAAATTTATAATCCACATTAACAATTATGGATCCGCATAAGTTAAGTGTTTTTTTTTATAAACCACATGGCTTTATTTATTTTGTGAATGGTGTGGTTTATCAAAAGACAAAACAACTGTTACATGGATCAAACTCTTTACCTCACCATCACAAAATTGGACCAGGAAGGAAGAACTTAAATGAAAACTCAACACCACTTTACAGACAAATCTACTCAATTCATAGCAAATATAACCTGGTTAAAGAAAACCAACAGACTGCATCAAATCTTGACTTTGATCCAATCCTCCATCCTGAGCATGCAAGAGGTGACGGCGGAGAGGAAAAACGTCAAGTTAGGAGGTTCTGTCACACTGACTGCTGCACAAACCTGATAAATCTTATTTATTTCATTGTTTTTTTCAGTCAAAGTACAATACTCATCAAGCTGCAGTTGGTCTTTTAATTGGGTTTAAAAAAAAATTGCAACTTGGGATTTTCTGCTTCCTGTAAACTTAAAATAAACTGTAAAATAAAATCTCCCACTCAGTAGGTTTTCTAAGCAACAGCAGCTTCTGCACTGCAGCTGGAATTTCAATTGTTTTCGTTCGTTAGGCTGTTGTATTAAAAAGAGGTGATGAGACTACTGCTGTAGGAAATGTCAGCTGGCTCATTTGCCTAATTTTTATGTGGTTTTCAGTTCATTTGAAAAACAGACAAAAATATATTTTGGTTCTGTTAGTTCCTTTGAAATGAGCCTGTTATGCCAACATGTGGCGTAATATCGGCCTGCTCTTCTCTGCTTTATTTACTGTGCTTGTTGTAGTTCTGGTTTGATCCACGGCTCTTCCAGGCCATGCTGACGAGACAAAACGACTGACTGAAAAGTAAAATCAGCTCATTGGCAGCTTTTGTGTTTTTCAGTGCAGCTGTTGGAAATAAATTCAGCAGTTTTTCAGATGTTTTGTTAAATATTTGAACAAGTGAATGTTTCTTTCACTGCTTTCGCTTTCAGGAAGTGGCTTCAGGGGTTTAGTAAGTCGGGTGGGATATTTGCATACTGGCTTGCTGAAGAGGAGGGAAAGCATCTCTTAATCTTTGGATCATGTTTAGTGACCAAACTGGTCCAGGAGTGAATGTTCGTTGATCTGTTAGTGTCTCTGCTTTGTCTTCATGCACCACACAAGCACAGTCAGCCAGAACTGTAAACACAAATGAGTCTTATGTAGAGTTTATAGAATATAGAAGAGGTTATATAGAAGTTAATCTGTTAATATGTGATAGTTATGTGTTAGTTCGGGTGCATTTTTACATCTTAGATAAAGACAGAGGACATCAACGACTCACCTCCGTCCACTCTGAAGACATGCCACCTCACACAGAGCTCACCCGTGCATGGAAGCCAGCTGAGTGGGGTAAGGCACATTCGCTCAGGAAAACTTCATCGTAACTTAATAAAAGATGTAATAATTGATGGAAAGATTTTAAAGTCCTACACTGTTTACATCCTCGCTGATTATTTTGTTTCGCTTCAGGAGCTCACCTCCCTCCACCCCATGGTTTTGATGCCACCCTCTCACCTGCCGTCTCCCTCCCCCTTCCTGCTCTCCCAGAGTCCCTCCAGCCATCAAGGTGGAGTCTCAGAAAACTTCCACTGAGTCAACTCTGATGGAAACTGAGCTAATGGTTCATAGGGGAAAAGCAGTGATATTCAAAACAGCCATTTCAGTACTTAGGGAAAGAGATTTGATCTGTACAGCAACCAGGGAAACAGGCAAGGATAGCTAATCTTCCACAGGCTAGCTTTCTAATTAACAAGTTATATCTTTGAGTGTGTGTGTGTGTGTGTGTGTGTGTGTGTGTGTGTGTGTGTGTGTGTGTGTGTGTGTGTGTGTGTGTGT
>JBAFTA010000017.1:29634805-29652264 GCA_036919975.1 Melanotaenia parkinsoni
ATCAGTCCAGCTCTGAGGTCTTTACACTGGCTGCCTGTCCATCAGAGAATAGACTTTAAAGTTCTGCTGCTGGTCTAGAAAGCTCTGAATGGTTTAGGACCAACATACATCAGTGACCTCTTGACCCAGTATGAACCTACCAGAACCCTCAGGTCATCTGGATCCATTTTCTTATCAGTTTCCAGAGTCAGAACCAGACATGGAGAAGCTGCATTCAGAAATTAGCTCAGACCTTTCTTGGGAGACCATTATTTATCTGCAGAGCCATGGCAGCAGGCAACAGCAGAATTTGTACATTACTTATAATCGATTTTTTATTGCTGCATCAATACAGAATTGTCCACATCCGCATCGTGATGCAATGCAGAAACGGTTCGATTAAACCCGTAGCAGCTAGTTTTCTAAGGCAGTCAGAAGACTGTGTTGTGTTGTTGATGGTTTTTGTGGTCAGATCAAATGTGGAAAACTGAAACTAAAGTTGTAATAAAAATAAATGATCCTATTTAGTTCTTATTGCACATAGCATCTTATTGAATAAATACTGCACATTATGTATGTTAGTCCTTTTGTTTGGATTTCTGTTAACATAAATGAATTATAAATATTATAATAATATTAAGATTATATATTAATATATAATATTAGATTCTAAATGTTGTTAAGACCAGGAGATAGAAAGATAAATCTGATCTCTAGTTGCTGATCAAATAGGTTTTGGTGTTGAACCCTTTTAAACATTTCCATGAGAAAGTGGTGTCCTTCATATGTTCTGCTGTGTTTGTGATCCATTACAGGGAGATGTCGGCCTTGCAATGGGAAAACTGTACGGGAATGACTTCAGTCAGACTACAATCTCACGCTTTGAAGCTCTAAATCTCAGCTTCAAAAACATGTGCAAGCTCAAACCGCTGCTGGAGAAATGGCTTAGTGATGCAGGTACAGCAAAATAACTACAATAAGCAGTGCTGTTTTTATTATAACACCATAGATTAGATAAAGAAACTCATCAAATGCATCTCTCACACAATAATTTAATTAAAAAACAAAAAGTTTTATTTCATTTGTTGAGGTACTTTACAATTTATACACAGTTCTTCAATCACAGTCAGTCTTAACAAAATGAGCAATAACATGTCAACAATAAAGGTGGTAAATATGTGTGTGTTGCAAAAAGCAGAGCAGATACGAATAAAGTTTGAATCTATTTATACCCTATAATTTACAATAATATGGAAGTTAGTTATAAGATTAAATTCTATTCAGCTTTTATTTATAAAGCACCAATTTACAACAAAGTCATCTCAAGGCCTTTTAACAGTCCAGCTCAATGAATTTATTTGTTTTACAGTTATAATCCAATCAAAACTAGTTGTTTTAGAAGTTTATAATGTGTTCATATATGGACCAATTCATTAAAAAAAGGAGATTGCATAGCTAGAGAAACCAAAGCACTATATAAAATCTTTTCTTCAGTTCCATCCCCCGGTCTGAACATGCACGGTGCACAACCAGACTCAGGGAGGGCGACCATCTGCCCCAACTGGATGGGGATGGAGAAGACGGGTGGGGTTAACAAGTAAAAAAGAAAGACAAGCTCAGTGACGGCCCCAGCAACCTCAGCCTATAGCAGCAGAGCTTAAGGGATGGATAAGGAGATTTATTAAAAGGAAAGTTTTAAACCTTCTCTTAATAGAGAGGATGTCTGCTTCCTAAACCCAGACAGGTAGTTGAATCCATAAGAGAGGAGCCTGAAAACTGTAGGCTCTGCCTCTCATTACTCCAGGAAACACAAGTATGATATTAGATTTACTTCTGTAGAGCCTGATCCAGATGCACTTAAAACTACTTTGCTTTGGAAAATGTATTTTATTTTATTTAGTTCATTTGCCAAGATTTAGATGAGAAAATCTTTTCTACTTTAACTTGTTGGTCCTTGCTTTTAGATTTCTCCCATGATTTTGAAGCACAGTATTAATACTGCAGTAAAAAATCTAACACTTCTTCTTTACATTAGAAAACTCACCTTCTGACACAATGAGCACCTCGACCTCTCTGCCACCGCTGATGGAGGGCTACGGACGCAAACGGAAGAAGAGGACAAGTATTGAAACAAACATCAAGATGACGTTGGAGAAACGCTTCATGGATGTAAGTCCAAGATGGATTCAGTTTTTATTTTACCGAGTTAAAAATGCTAAGCTTATTCAATGCACAATTCTTTATCAAATCTCATCACATTTTGGGGTTTTAGAATCCAAAACCTAACTCAGAGGAGATAACCCTGATCTCAGAGCAGCTGTCCATGGAGAAGGAGGTGGTTCGAGTTTGGTTCTGTAATCGTCGTCAGAAGGAAAAAAGGATCTACTGCCCTGTGGCTGCTTTACCAGTCAAATCTCACAGCTACAACTCCCGAATGGTTAGCTGTCTAACCCACTCATCTCTTTCACACCAAAACTGTTGGGACTGTTAGGGATGGAAAAGAGTACAACTTAATTTAATACATTTTTAATATCATATATATATATATATATATATATGTATAATACAGTGGATATAAAGTCTAGACACCCCTGTCCAAATGCCAGGTTTTCGTGATGTAAAAAAAAATGACATCAAGATAAACAATTTCATAGCTTTTTCCACCTTTCAGGTGACCTATAATAATATGTACAACACAACAAAACAAACAAATCTTTCAGGGAGGTGAAGTAAAAATAAACTGAGATAATGTGGTTGCATAAGTGTGCACACCCTTTTATAACTGGGGATGTGGCAGTGTTCAGATTTAACCAATGACAGTCAAACTCATGTTAAACTGGAGTCAGCACACACCTGTCCCCAATTAAAGTGCCTCAGATCAACCCCAAATAAAGTTCAGCTGTTCTGGTCGGCTTTTCCTAGCCACATCTTCCAGCACAAGCCATGGTCCGCAGAGAGCTTCCAAAGCATCAGAGGGATCTCATTATTCAAAGATATCAGTCAGGTGAAGGCTACAGAAGAATTTCCAAGGACTTAAATAAACCATGAAACACTCTGAAGACCGTCATCATCAAGTGGAGAAAATATGGCACAATAGTGACATTACCAAGAACAGGACGTGCATCCAAACCTGATGATAGGATGAGAAGAAAACTAGTCAGGGAGGCTGCTAAGTAGCCGACAGCAACACTGAAGGTGCTGCAGGAATTTCTGGCAGGCTGTGTAGTACATGCGACAACAATCTCCCATCTTCTTCATATGTCTGGGCTATGGGGTAGGGTGGCAAGACGGGAGCCTTATCTTACAAAGAAAAACATCCAAGCTGGGCTTAATTTTGTAAAAAGACTTTTTGGACATAATTCCAAAAGGTAAACAGATAAATAAATAAATAAATAAATAAACCACTGCACATCACCAAAATAAGACCATACGTACAGTGAAGTATGGTGGTGGCAGCATCATGCTTTGGGGCTGTTTTTCTTCAGCTGGAACTGGGGCCTCAGTCAGGGTGGAGAGGATTATGAACAGTTCCAAAACCCAGTCAGTGTTGGCAGAAAACCTTCGGCCTTCTTTTAGAAAGCTGAAGATGAACTTCATCTTTCAGCACGACAATGACCAAAGCACACATCTACATCAACAGAACGGCTTCACCGGAGTAGGATTGAGGCTTTGGAATGGCCCAGCCAGAGTCCAGACCTGAATCCCATCGAACATCTGCAGGGTGGTCTGTGCACAGGAGGTGCCCTCGCAATCTGTCAGATTTGGAGCGGTTTTACAAAGAAGAGATGAGCCACGCTGATACAGTAGGTTACTGCCCAAAAAGACAGTGCTGTCATAAAAGACAGTTCTGTATTAAGAGCCAAAGGTGCTGCAACAAAGTCTTAGTTTAAGGGTGTGCATATTTATGCAACCAGGTTAAGTTTTTTATTTTATATTTTCCCCTTTAAAGGTTTCTGTTTGTTTTTCCAATGTGTTGTACAGGTTATGTTAGGTCACATTAAAGGTGGAAAAAGTTGTGAAATTATTTGTCTTGCTGTCATTTTTTTACATCACGAAAACCTGGCATGTGGAGAGGGGTGTGTAGACTTTTCATATCCACTGTGTGTGTGTGTGTGTGTGTGTAGACACAATCCATCAATCATCCACATCATTAAAAAACTAAAAAAAAAAAACTTAGCCGTTCCTGCTTAAATAATGAAATGGTACATTGTGTGAGAATTACTGACATCTAGTGTAAAGATCGACATAGAAATTACTTCAAATCCCTAAACACAGTTAGGAATTGATGGTGGCTGTTAGTGGCCAAAATTATTACAAACATAACGTGTTTTCACCTACGAGTCTATCCAGTGAACTGCATTGCACCACAGGTAACTGTTTTTGGTGCCTTTTAAGGTGTTACTTATCCCAAACTAGCACCTACCAAACAAAGATGGGTTCTCACTTCACACACAGTTGTTTGGTCATTCAGAGACACCGTAGTAGCACAAATATCGCAGCTACCATGAGTGTGGACCCACAGTAAGTAGATATAAATGGCTCATTTGAAAAGAATTAAAACATAAAAGAACATTCTCGTAACGTGATTAGATGTTAATAGAAAAGTTTTATTAATTTATTACATTTTTTCTGTCCCTGACGTTTGATTTTGTTACACACTGCACCTTTAATAGACTTTTAGTTGTCCAATGCTTTTTCTCTCCTTGACCACGGCGTTATTCAGCTGTTAAAGCAAGAAATAACTGTTTAAAAGAAAGACATAACCTATAATGTATTTTTAATTTCTTTCAGGCCTCAGCATCCAGACCATATAGCCCTCTGGCCTCAGGTGCAGGCAAGTAATTTCTCACTACAGATCATTTTCCATTCAGGAGTAATGTGATTAAAACTGATTATTATTACACAAATTCAAATTGTGTATAATATATTTTTCCTATATTTCCTTTGTATCAGAAAAAAATCAAATCAAGTTTGCAATTGAATAAAAAAAAAAATCGTAGGCATGTTTATCTGTTTTTCCCTTAACTGACAAAATCTTTTCCCTACAGTTTCATCAAATTCCTCCCCAAACAGCATAAGCCGTGAACCCTCTCCCAACAGTCTATCCACAGCCTCAGTTTCTCTAACCACGCAGGTCAACCCAGCTTCCTACGGCACACCCGGGTAAAATAAATAAATCCCACAACACCTTGATTTTCTCCAACTATACATAACAGAGCACGAAACCCTTCTGAGGTTAATTTAGACTACAGAAATAAAAACTGGGCTTCTCATCTATTTGCTGAAGATAATCTTGTTGTCTATTTGCAGGACCTGGTACCGCGCATGGAATGCTGCATACCATCACTGAGAAACACGAACTCTATCATATGAAGCTTTTGTAGATTTTTTGTTTTTGTTTTAAGAAGGATAAGGATGGGGAAACAGCAAACACACTACCCCTGTTCTAAACAGGATTATGACTACAGGCCAACCTTCAGATGGAGACATACAACAAGAAGCAGATGTGTAGAAGTCAGTCCATCACTAATGAAAGTCCTTCAAACTAGTCATGTGACTCCGTATTCTACTGCAAAGATGAAGGGACAAACAGCACATAACAACAAACATCAGACACTGTTGGGAGGTTGCATGTTTGAGTTTTGAGTCAAATAATTTATTTATGTTGAAGGATTCATGTGCAGACTCAGGTTGTATGTTAAATTGCTCCTTTTTACCTTTCTTCTCCCTGCAAAGAGAAAAATTATTGCTGCGATACATTTAACTTTACATGTCAGTTGCATTTATGTAGCACCAGTTAACAAAAATTGAATGTAGCACTCAGCATAACCACTGGCAACAGCTGCCTTTTTATTTGCTTCTTACAATTTTACTTAAATAAAAATCAATCAAAAACATAATCAGATATTCAAACTAGTGAAAGTATGAGAAAAATGTAGTCAAACAAAGGAGGAAAAAGAAACATACTTGGTGATATAATTATTGAGGATGATGATTCAATATTATGCATCTGTGTTAAGCTTGTTGGGGGCGGGGCTTAGTGAATGATGTCATCAGGTGTCATGGTGCGGGATTTCTAACCTTAGAAAAACTGTTCTTCATGCTCATTAGTCAGGAAAAGTCAAAAACAATTAATAAAGAGTTAAAACTTTAACAGCCTACTCAGATTTCGAACTAATCAGGGAATTTTTTATAAACATGTATTTATTGAATTTAACAATTTACAAGAATAGAAAAATACATTGTAATATATTAAAGCATAAAACAGTCAAACTATAAAGAAATCCACTCCCCCCACCCCAAAGGGAAAAAATTATACATATTTATAGTAATGACAGTAGTTATCATACACAGCTTACATCACGTTATGAAGGCATCAACAGTTTGGGACATATCACTTTCAGGGTACCAGTCTTCTTCAGCTTCACGGTTCTTTAGGAATGTAAGAAAGGGATTCCAGATGTCTTTAAATTCAGCTGATTTCTTTTTTATCGTGTATGTTAACTTTTCAAGGACATGGCATGATAGTTCTTCCAGCCAGCGTCCAGTCGAATTACTCTTGACTAAACATAAGTCCGTAATTTCCCTTCTCTTTGCTGCTTGGCATTCAGTCTTTTAGGATCAGATTAAGAATACAAAGTACAGGACAGTCGGGTACTGGATTCAAGGTCATCTGAGAAATGTATTTTATGACGTCCTTTCGTATCTCAGGACAGTCCGCGGACAATGAAATAAGGGGCCTTTTTGACATTAAGTTTAACGCAGATATCAGGAATATTTGGATTCATCTTTTTCCGTCTGTCCAGACTAATATAAGTTTTCATAATCCAATTATACTGAATCAGTCTGAGATGGGTATTTATTGTTAGGAGCTGAGCTTTGGGGCGCACCTCCCTCCAGTCCTCATCAGAGATATCTCTTTGAAAGTCATTTCGTGGAATTTTCTTGTGCTCAGTACAGTCTTTGTGATTTTTTACCAGCATGTTGTAGAGTAAAGATATTTGGCCCTTGCCAGTACAATTATTTAATATATTTACCGCTAAGTTTTTTAATATGGACAAAGGGGGTTGTGCATAGGAATGCGTCTGTGCATGAACAAAACTCCTTTAAATAAGTGTGTCTGAGGTATATCATATTCATTTCTAAGTTCTTCAAATGAAACTTATTTAAATTCTGCAACCTTGGTCTTTTCTACCAGGAGAGAAGTTATCATTCCCTCACATTGGTGAGAAGCAGGAAAACAGTATTTTCCTCCAGGTATCATTGTACTTTGTGCCAGACATTAATCATGTTTCTCACAAAAGGATTTTCAGTAAATCGCTTCAGTTTTTTGACAGATTCAGAGTATAAATAGGTGTCAAGCCGCAGGCCTTTAGTGCAAATATTTCCCATTTGTACCCATGGTGAGTAAGGTTCAGACACAAGCCAGCAGCTCTAGTTTGAGCAGCCCAGAAATACCAATCCTCCTCTCTCATATGGCAGGTAAAGAAGGATCGTCTCAAGCTTTTATTCCAAATAAACTTCATTTTGGGGAAGAACTGTGGTGGTGGGGAAAAAAGGATCGATTGAAAGAGAGATAAAAACTTTTGGTAATATTTTCATTTTAATTATATTTATTTTTTACAAAACTGTCTGACATCATAAAACCATTCTGATCTGGATTAGAACCAATTCCAGTCTTCTAGCCATTACTTTAGCGGTAATCTCAGCATCCGTGTTAAGCAGTGAAATGGGTCTAAATGATGTGGATGTAAGGGATTTATTAGGTTTCAAAATTAGTGTAATCAGAGCACTCCTCAGAGAATCTGGAAGACAACCCTGTTAAAAGGCCTCATACATAGCTAAAAGAGGTTCAATACATTTATTCTTGAATATCTTATAGATATCAGTTGGTAGACCATCAGGGCCTGAAGCTTTACCTCCTCTTATGTTGGTAATAGCGTCAGTGATTTCTGAGGCATCTAATTTCTTATGCATATGTGCTTTAACATTGTCTGGTATGGAGGGAATATAAAGATCGTACAGAAATTCAGATTGTACTTCCAAATTTACTGATGATTCGGATGCATATGTTTTACAGTAACTGGAGAAGGTGTCATTAATTTCCTGAGGGTGTGTTGTTATTGCTGTAATTGTCAGCATCCAATTTCTTTAATCGCCAGGCCAACAATCTTCCCAGTTTTTCACCTTGATCATCGTAGCTCTGTTTGATCTGAATTTAACTGTTGTCTGCAGTGGCAGCATCATGATTTGAGTGGGTCACTATCAATGATGAAAACATTAATTATGGATTATAACAAAAGCAAACAAATGAAGCTAAAAAAAAGGAGTCGCTTAAAAACCTAATGCTTTGAATGACCAAGCCAAAGCCCTGACTTTAATCCAACAAAAATGTTGAGAATGAGCCTAAAGTGAGTAAAATATCCCAGAGTTGTGGCTAAAAGTCCAGTAAACTGCATCCAGATGTTAGACTGAGTGTTTTCCTCAATTGTTGCTTAACGAAGCTGAATTTGTTGAAGTTGACTTTTATATGACTCATTTAGTTTTTTGTATAAACTTTAGAGTTTTGTGAAAATCTAATAATTTCTTTTAATATAAAACATGTGAAGTATAATTAAAATGGTAAAGTACACGGTACTTTAGTAAACTAAACCACCGATAACACTGTTTGCTTGGTAGAGTAAACCAGCACCTCTTGTAAACTTTTCCTCTTTGTATTGAAGGTATGATGAATTCTGAAAATGCTGATAACTAGTCAGCTGTGAGATAAACATCTTAGAAACACTGGTGTGAAGAACACTACCTGCTTTCACGTCTCCACAATCCTCTGTAATCCGTGTGTGAAATGGTTTTAAAAAGCTGAATTCTTTACTGCTGTAATGTTTGTTATCTGAATAAATTTAAAGTGTTTGTATGGATGATGTCTTATTATACCTGAACCGATCAGGTTAAACACAGAACCAACATAAAACCACCCAAAAATCTTTCTTTTTTTTCTAAAATGCTGAAGGAACTATTTTCAGCTGTGGATGAATACAGTCAGTACACTGGTTTATCCCTACGCATGCACAGATTACACATCTGTTGGTTTATATTGTTTTCATACAGTTTGTTGACTATTAGAAGATCCAGATTATCATCAAACCTTAACTTTGTTCCACAGCCTTCATGTTCAGAATAATCTCCGGACCAAAGCCGAGGCCGCTGCTGCAGGTCGGCCATTCAGCCGCACATCAGATCTCAAATCTATGTCAAACCACATTTATGTAACTTTCTTTTTTTAAAAACCTGATTTCTTTTTGTGTGCAAACTGTACATTTAACTTTGTTTTATGGAAATGTGTTGTGGTATGAAACTGATTTCACCCATGAAATAAAGCCAAACTCATTTTACCTAATGCTGCAGTCGCATCAGTAACTGTTTACGTCTTATTACAGTTATTCAACACAAGATGGCTCTGTGTGTGTGTGTGACCCAAACACACCGTTGTTCCTCACATTAAATTTACCTTGTTTCAGTAGTTAATGTAATCTGGGCTTATTAAACATTTGTATATTTATTTATCTGTATTTGTACCATTTGTTCTCAAAAAAGGGTTCTATAAAAGTAAAAAGACGAGTCAATACAGCTAGAGATGATTAGTGATTCCAGAGGTCAGAGATCAATGAAGATGAACTTTGGATGTAAAGACTTACAGACATGACTGGGTAGTAAATAAATGCACTGCACATAAGAAGTCACCTGGTCCACAAATAAAAATTATTTTAGTTAGTTATGTTGTTCTTTGTGTTTTAGCTATTATAAGCATTTCTCTGTAGAGCTAAGCAGATATTCAAATATTTATGGTTTTGATTGACGATATTTGACATCTAATGACAATATTTTAAATGTAGGTCATTCATTGTATTATATTATTATTGTATTATAATTATTATAAAGCAGCCTCATTTACAGGAACCACGGGAGGAATTCTAAGTACCCTTACAGTGCTACCTTTTCACATATACACTACTTACAAAAGCTAGGATATTCAACTTCTGGCTGGAATTTACAGAAAATGTAAAGAGGTGAAACTTCACTGGTATTATGTGAATGTAGGACATTTAAGTAGAATCATGCAGTGGTAGTTCCTTCATTCAGACACAAAAACTAACCGTGGTGGGTTTAACACAGGAGGAAACATCAATAACGTGCCCTGTAGTAAATGTCATCTCAGTCTGATGTCAGGATGGTTTCATGGAACCAGAACATTTAGTGGTTCATTCCCAGTTCAGACACTTGTGCCCGGACAGGTGTGGTTACTCATGTTGTGAGAAGGCAGCATGTTGTCCAATGAATGCTTAAAAACTGAAAAGTTTTTAAGCATTCAAAGTTTAGAGGACATCAAATCAAGTTTCTCTAAACTACAGCTGCAGTTTGCTGGATGTTCAGCTTAATGAAGTCCACATTGGTACAGAGTGAAAACCTGAGTGAAGAATACCGGTTTAGTTACCTCAAACCGGTTTACTCTGTACCACGAATGACCAAAAAAGAATTGTTTGATAGGAAATATCCAGCATTTTAGAATAGTCTGTTTTCAAAGACTGCTATCTCAGGCCTTAGATAAAACAAGCAGAACCATGAACTGTTTTTATTTCTCAGTCATCAGATAAAAACACGTCGGATATCTCTGGCCTAAAATAGCAAATATGAAATGATGCAGTCACTTATAAGGAGACAGAAAAAAGACCCAGTTAAGAAAACTCACAGTGTGTACACTTTAATGATAAAAGCGTAATAAAAGCAATCAGAATGGGTAGATTCGTCTAAAAGTTAAAAAAAGGAAGTGTGTGTGTGTAAAAGACGTTTCAGAAGGCGCCCATCATCAGCTTAGTGCCTCCAGTCTTCTGGTTTGCTTGAGTTCAGCTGAAATGGGAGGCAGCTGCCCACTGTACGGTGATGTGATGTTTGTTCGATAGCCGTTTCCCTTCTTTGTGTTATGACCACCAGTTTGATCGTATGCGTGTTTCAAGTTTCTTTGAACCTGCAACAGAAGCAAAAGTCAGACTCAAAATGTTGTTAAATTCCTTATTGAACAGAACAGTTTGAAAATGCAGGAAATATGCTGGCTTGACTACAGCTGAGTAGTGTTTGTCATGGTAACCCTTACCCTCTGACTCGGGGGACATGTCCACACCAGCCCCGGACTTCCTTGTAGACTAGCCTGGTTAAAAACTGAAAAGCAAATCATGTCAGACTGAGGTTTTCTTAAAATAACATCATTAGTGAAAACAAATCATATATTTAAAATCAGAATATGTGTCAAAAATAAAAAGTAGTAACGCTGAGTGAATAACGAGACGTTTCTGACCATGCAGGCTAGGACGTCAGCAGAGATGAGCATGTAGAAGACGTTGTTCCAGCCGGTGGGAGAAATCAGTCCAGCAAACAGAGGACCCAGAGCAGCACCTGAGATCACATGGAAATCTGTCTTTATGGACCCAAAATGCAACACTCAGGACGTTTAAACGAGGAGACAACGCGTGAAGAAACATAAGGTCGTTTAATGTTTTCAAAGAGATGAGGCACACAGGGCCTCGCTTTGGGGGCGGGTCAGGACGCAGTGAAAATTACCCTCATATCCGACCCCACCTGTCCTACTAACCAAACTAACCGATCCCACCCAAAAGGGTGGAGACCTGGCATGAAAACAAAGCAGGAATGTCCCCTTGTTTAAAGCAACACATTTTCTTTTGTTTACTGAATCTCAGTGTAAAATGGCGTTACGCAGCACCAGGTCTGGTCTCCTCAGGTTAGGTTACAGTTGGCTGTGGGAACGTGTGACAAAATGGGCGAGTCTGTAACTGTTACGTTAACCTTGTTAACCTTACGTTAACCTTACCTGCATAGTTGTTTAAACTTTACCTTTGGCTTTTCTGTTACCGTGTAGCCGTGTTACACCCACTTTCCTGGGTTGTTTGTGCTGGTACTGTGGTGCATTCATCATTATGCTCATATTCAACGTTGCTCTTTGTTTGGACCCACCTTGAAGGACAGGTGTTTGGGAGTGGCTTCCTAACTACAGGTGTGGGTGATTTCACAGGTTAGATCAGTGGAAGGTTTACTTTTTTGTAGTCTGTGTGATTTATTTTGAATTGATGTCCTAGAGCTGGTGTTCTTTTCTTGTAGGTAGGGTTTTTCTGAGTTTGATTAGCTTACTAATGTTTGTGTAAAATAAGGGTATATGGATTTGGGGGTAAATGGTTTCGTCTAAATCAGAACAGGTGTGTTTTCTGTATAAGTAGTCAGTTTTGGGAGCTTGCGAGGGTAGGAATAGAGGAGACATGTGACTGGTTTCCAGGTTGATCATCTCTGGATTGTACTACGGACATAAGATGGAAAATAAAACCTCCATCTTAAAGAAGTTCCTGGACTGCTGACTTTGCCTTCTTCCTACCTTTAGACCAGCTCAGCCAACTACTTTTGTGAACAAGTTGACAGTTTACAAACCATAACTGCACCCTAACCGTCCTGACCTGCATCCGTTGGTGGAAACGAGGCTCAAGTGTGTGACCAAGTGAAATCTGCTTTACAGCCTTCTGTTGGGGAAGCAGCATCAGAGCCAGACACTTGAGGTGGATTATACTGTGTTAGTGCCAGAGGCGCTGCGTAGCTCCGCACAGACCCGACACACCTCTTCCAGGCCTGACGTGCACCCCGGCTACGCAGGCGGTTACACAGAAGTACTGTCTAGTGATTGGTCAGTTTGGAATTACGAGTTTCTGGATCTTCTCGTTGAATGTGTGTAGTTACCGTCATTTTTAAAAACAACACCCAGTGGATCGAGTTGATGAGAGGCTGATCGAAATTGTTCTTTGTTTCTTCCACAAGCTAATAAAGACACTGAACCATACAACATTGTTGTTTTAAAACAGGAAATACGTCCCATAAAAAGAACTGCAACCTGGTGAGTTTACCGGCCGATAACACCCCTGCTGCCACCTTCAGGTTAGGAAGGGAAACTGCAACACGACACCAAAACGACGCTCGAGTGTCAGAGCAAACTCACCAGCGTCAGCTACGCCGTGAACGACCACACGCACACGCTGCGCGAGCATAAATCTGCCTTAAACACAGCGAAAGTCTTCCATTTAGGATTTTATATATCATGATGCTCAAACTCTCACAACTGACAGTCCTGCTCCTTTTCAACCCTGAAAACTGCTCATATAGTTGTCTTGAATTCATTTGATTTAAATACATATACAGTAGATATATATATATATACACACACACACACTCACTCATTTCCTTTACCATTGTAACTGACTGTTTTGTTATTTGTTTGAAATAAAATACTAATAACTGAGGGTATGGTTAGGATTTTTGTGCTGACGACAAACGTAAGTTTTACAGTCAGGAGATTCACGCAGCACAGAATGAAAAAAACAGAAACTACTTGTATCGAGCATATCAAAATGAACAAGTAAAGGAATTTTATACTATCTCAGAGGAACGATTCGAACACTCCTGACACACCTATTGATCCAGTCCCATCGATGATCGCAGTCACGGTTGATAATGCCCTGGAGTTTCCTCTCAGACTGTCATGTGTTCCCTGTTGGAAACAAACACATCCTCACATCAGTACGACGGCAGATCTTCAGCCCTGACAGATGGCTGTCACATGAAGCACAGGATTTCCCATGATGCTCCAGGTCTTACCAGGTCAGCAGATACAGCAGTGGTGATGAGGGCGTATGGTCCATTCACCAGGCCTCCGCACACCAACAGCATAGCTACAAATTAAAAACGGTGTTGACACAGTTTTCATGAGACTGCAGATCAAAATTAGCATCTTGCTAAATCCATCATATTTACATCAATATGTGTTCATTAATAAGTTCTGTCGTATTAAATGGGAACAGAGCATGTATTTAAAAACCTGAATGGAGAGCTGCTGTCTTATCTTCTGACAAAACAGGGCGGCTGTGATATATTATGATGATCGAATGTGATCAATAAATAAGTGACTTGCTGAGCACCACCTTCTGCCATGATCTAGATTACGGCTACTCGATTCAGTTTTACGAGGGCTGCAATGTTTTCTCTGTTTCCCTTCTCCAACACACTTAACTCAAGTTACTGAGTCTTTGTACAGAATGTCATAAGCTACTGGATCCATTTAATTTGAGTCAGGTGTTCTGGACTAGGGACACACTGAAAACCTGCAGGACTGAACTGAATAACCCAGATCTAGATGTCATAATTAAAACATAAACTTCATTCTTTCTCTTAATTCTGTTAACAGCTCATTTTATTGCTGCCTGGATATAAAAGATTTAAAGTCAAGGCATGGACTTGCAATCAGCGTAACGTCACGTGATCCGAGTGAACATTTGATCACAGGAAACCTGGTAGGAGCGTGAAGTAGAAACAACACAGTAAAAATGTCTTACCAATTGTAGTACCGAGGCTCCTTTGTCCAATGTAATTATAGAGGAACAGCTGGAAAACAAACAGGTTTGGTTTTTTTTGCGTTAGTGTAGCTATCAGCTGTAAAATCCACCATAAACTACCTGCTCTACATCAAACTGGAAAATATACAGTTAGTGAACATAGAGGCCAATTCAAAAAACAACTATTAAGTTTTAGATGGCTCAGGTTTATATTCTTTTTTTCATAAACTCAGCAGGCATGAGCTGCCTGTGATATGTAAGAAATGGATTCAAACCTCTGGGTGGACAATCAAGGGATAAATAATACTCACCATGGGGGCAGCAGCAACCAGCATGACACAACAGGTTGTCGCTCTCCCACCGGTGTAGTCAGAAACCAGGCCTGCCATGATGCCGCCTGTGGACACAAAACCAGTCCAGTCAAATAAAATCTTCATGGCAGCTTCAGAGGAACAGCTGGAAACAGACCTAAAGTACTTTGATGACTGGAAAACAACGTTTTTTGTTGTTAAAAAAGAAAAGAGGCAGGACTAAGATCATAAGAAAGATAAGTTCACAGAGATTTTTTTATATGAAAAACTTCTCAGTTAAATCAGTATCGAAATGTAGTAAAGATTATCAGCAGCATTAACATACACATACTTATAGAATTACGTATTACATTCATAAAACAAACATTTATTTATTTTCAGAGGATGACTAAT
The DNA here is from genome assembly GCA_036919975.1 of Melanotaenia parkinsoni. Classification (NCBI taxonomy): domain Eukaryota; kingdom Metazoa; phylum Chordata; class Actinopteri; order Atheriniformes; family Melanotaeniidae; genus Melanotaenia; species Melanotaenia parkinsoni. The sequence continues at coordinate 29,649,927 of JBAFTA010000017.1, forward strand.
TATACTTCCAAGGCTAATTTCAAGTGTATATTTCCTCCCATGTTTACTTTTTTACAGATGTTGGAAGACAAAATCCAACTTACCCAAAATTCCTCCTACATCAAATAATGTCGACATATCTCCTGCTTGTTTCGCATCAAAATGAGCTGAGAGAGAGACAGAGAGAGAGACATAGAGAGAGAGATACAGAGAGAGAGAGAGAGAGACATAGAGAGAGAGATACAGAGAAAGAGAGAGAGAGAGAGAGAGAGAGAAAAAGAGAGAGAAATAAAGAAAGTCATGTTAATTAAACTTTATTGTGTATTTTTGTGTACAAAGGTGTGTGTGTGTATAAAATAAAAGGTGTGTATAAAACAAAAGGTGTGTGTAAAATAAAAGGTGTGTGTGTAAAATAAAAGGTGTGTATAAAACAAAAGGTGTGTGTAAAATAAAAGGTGTGTATAAAACAAAAGGTGTGTGTAAAATAAAAGGTGTGTGTGTAAAATAAAAGGTGTGTGTGTAAAATAAAAGGTGTGTGTATAAAACAAAAGGTGTGTGTAAAATAAAAGGTGTGTGTGTAAAATAAAAGGTGTGTGTATAAGACTGACCAACATTTGAGATGTAGAGAGGAAGCCAGTACAGGAAGGTGTAGCTGACCAGTTTGGCAAACAGCAGACAGAGGGAGAACTCCACCACTCCCTGAACGACAGACACAACTCCATGAAAACCACCAAACAACAAGGCTATGCTGCACACGATAAATTAACAGAAGCTGTACGATGTGACAGGAGCAGAAATAAGATTAAACACTAAACTTAAGCACTGATTCCAGTAAAAAGTCTAAAATGGCCAAAATATCAAGTCAAGATCAAGTAAAGAAAACAGTCTGACCAGGGATCAGATATGATAGATGACTGATTCACATTAACAAGACTGAATACATGAATATTCCCTCCAATCTACTGGTTAGCAGGAATGATAAACAGTTCATACATGACAGCTGTCCTACATCTCTGCATGAGACGAGTTTATATTTGTTCTTCCCACAGCCCTAACCCACAGAGCTGCAGCCTTGTCTATGCTCAGGGCTTCCAGCTCTGAGAAGCATTTTAATACTTTTCCCACCATACCGCTGCAGAAGAGTAAAAGCATGTTAACTGGTCAGATACATGAACGCAGTGAAATGTTGGCTGCACAGGCTCATTTGTTGTTTCTCTATAAGCAATCTGTCTCTCTACATCAACAATGTGACAGAATAACTTTGAACTGTAGCTCTTTACTACTTCCTGGTTGCTTAACCAATCATACGCGACTCCCCAAGGTTGCCAAACAACAGCGTTTGGTGTCGGAAGAAGAGCGGCAGCCTGCAGGTATGGAAGCTAGTAAAAGAAGCGGACCAGAAATAGTTTGAAAAAAAACCTAAAACGCTTCTGCATCCTGCTAAAAAACCATGATGTTTGCTGGCGTTATGTTCTCCGTCCTCCATAGACTGTATATAAAAGAGCCGTCCTCTCACAAACTGGCAACCTGCGAGACACTTCGTGAGGGGGAGAACACTCTCCATGTTTTTCTCTTTCGACTGCGGTTCTGATTTGAAACATTGGGTGTTTTTTTGTTTAATTGTTACTTATTACGCCTTTAAAGGGTTGTAAAATAACTAACACCAGTTACATGATTTAAGCTTTTCTAACTGGCAAATTAAACTGAATAAAAGGCCTCAAAAACTCATACTAAAACTTTCCTTCTCAGAGTACTTCCCACATGTCATGATCCTAAATTATTAAAAATGTTCATCTTGTAGAGTTGAATAAAGACTTAAAAAGACAATTTACGTCATAATTGCCGAATTAGTGATGATCAACAGGATAAACAAGAACTGAAAAATGTAAGAAAGAATTAGGGTGGCTAAGTGTACCGGCTCGCCTCTGTGGCAGTTATGTAAAACACTGCCTGTCTGAGCAACCTTTGTTGTTGCTTTCATGTTGACTGACAGGTTGGGAAAATGCTGGTTGCTAGGAGAACAACGATCCAAAATATCCCTTGTATTCCCAGCAGAAAACATGTTTCCGGCTATTAGTTGAGTTTGATCCCCAGGAAAATTCAAGACATTAATCTACTTTTGTCCTAATTCTAAAAAGTGGGACATCAAAGGAAACGCTAACCTTCAACGGGCTTGACATTTTGGAAAAATAAAGTTAAATCCACATGGCACTTTTACAAAAGCTTAATCTGAATATAAAACAGAACTTGACTACTATAAATTCTGTCAAAAGAAAAGTAAATTATTTTGGTATTATGGAAAACCTCAAATTGTGTAATTCTTCATTATACCACTAGATGGCCCCAAAGTCAGCTTTAT
>JBAFTA010000017.1:29657164-29689479 GCA_036919975.1 Melanotaenia parkinsoni
TACACTACAATGTTTTGGTCATCACGAAAGCAGAGCTTTTTGCCCTCCAGCGTAGTGCGCATGCGCGGGATTACCGACCGTAAACAGTAACATTCAACGTGCCTATAGAGCCATAAGAAATAAATACAATAGATTTATTTATTTAATGATTAATGTTGTTTTATAGGCCATAATTAGCAGGCTGTTAGTTCCAGGTTCGATGTTTTAAAAAGGTTTTTAATAAGCACTGAACCAGTCTGGACCTCAGCCTGTTTTACACCCCTGCTCTACCTTGAAAGACCATTTAAATGTCTTTTTTCTGTTGTTTTGTTAAAGTTCGGTGCAAAAAATACATTTTGTGAAAAAATCGTGGCAGAGAATAATCATCTCAATTCTAAGCAAATTGGTGATTTTTTCAGAATCGTGCAGCTGTCACAATCCATAAAAAGTTAATCAATTAAAGTTTGAGGTTAAAAGACATTTTTAATGATAGTCTTTTTCATAACTGGAATCTAAGTAACTATGAAGTTAGAGCCAGAAACTTGTTTAATCCACACATTTATACACATTTAACTGAGCAGCACACACAGTAAATGGGACTTTATTTTTATTAACCTAACTGTCCACCGAATGGAAAATGCTCATCATAACAGATCAGTTTTAAAACAAACTGAGCTAACAAGATGGACATGTTAGGTTTCTGGGACAGATCTTGGTGTGAACGCACCCTAAGGGCTGGGATATACTTGCTGTTAGCAACACGCCCGCGTATGTATCATGGAACTAGCATTTGTTTGGCACGTAGGCCGCTTGCGTTAAGGCGAGGTAACGCCTCGTCTGTCCCACTTCAACGCTAGAGGCGCTCATGTAAACAACAGGTCTGAGGTAAACACGTGGTGGATAGTTCTGCAGCTTGGCATCTGTAAGTTTCCTCCCCGTTGCACAGGGACAAACACTCGTACCTTAACAACCGGCTACAGATTGGAAGCGTTTTGGAGGTTGATCACCCACAAATACAATGTGACTGGTAGTTTGATCTTTTCACTTTTTCAAAGTCCAAGTGCTGTGTAGCCCCCCCCGCAGTGACCTCCAGTATTGAGCGTTTTGGCTGCTCCGTGTTTCCGTCGTTTGCAACAAGACACAAACGTAGTCCAAGATAATGTTTCATACCAATCACCCAAACTGACTGCAGCTGAAAACAAGCAATGACTTACCGAAAGGCGACCAGTCGCACCAGGTGACATTATTAGTGATGTTGAGGTCTGCTGGTCGAATAACTGTGGAGCAGTTTCTGTGTAGTTCACTCTGAGTATCACAGAGACACAATAAAGCAGATGAAACAACAAACTGGAACTTTGATGTTAAGATCATGTTAACGGCAATGAACAAATTATGATTATATAATGAATCTTAAATGCAAACGAGGTGATTTTAGAATCTATCACAATCATAGCTACATCACAGAGCAATATTCTTCAAGTGTTGTCTCAAAATGACTAATTACAGGCGAATTTATGCTTTTATTAAACTAAAACTAGGACTGGCCATTTTATATGAGACATGATGTACAGGAACAGACCAGTAGGTCTAAAGACACGCAGCAAAGAACTAAACACTTTCAGTCAGGTAAAAATAATTCAGGTAATACTTCCTCTGCTACACTTAAAAAAACCTGGCAAACACCCGAAAGAAATGTGATATCATACTACTACGTTATTACTACTTCATTAAAAGTAAACAACACAACCAAACCAAATAAATCAAAATAAAATAAACATGACAGTCTGGAAGACAACAACTAAATCTGGTCGTGTAAAGTCTGCAGATGCAAAGAAAAGTGAATGTTTCAGTCACCTTAACGATGCTGATGGGTTTCCGGGACAGATGGTAGGCCGTGTAGAAGAGGAACGTCAGGAAAAGAATAAAACCACGGTACCTTAAAAAAAAAACATTTAAATTTAAGTTCATGTTTTATAAACGGACCACTGTTTGACACAGAAAATAGGACATTAAAATGAGAACAGTACATATTATACATACATACATATTTTAACTTACTGAAGGTAGGAAGAAAAATAGTTTCCTTCATAAATCGTAGCTGTGTGTGTTTAACATGAATGACATCAAGAGAAAGTAACAAAAACCAGTTTGTCATGAAAACAATCCCGAGCCTCGTTTTTGACTGAACAACACTTCTTCAATTCAGCTTTATTTATATAAAACCACTTAACAATGTCATCTCAGAGCTTTACAAACACATCAATTTGAGTTCATAATAAATAAAAGCCTAGTTCAGGAAAACCCACAGACTGCATCAAATCTGGACTTCGATCCAGTCCCCCATCCTGAGCATGCACAGGGCGACAGTGGAAAGAAAAAACTCCTTTTAACAGGAAGGAAAAACCTCCTGGAAGCCGGCTTATTTTTGCTGGCATTCATCTATATAAACAAATAAATGTTTTTAATAAGTTTGTTTATATTTTGTAAAAGAAAAGAATAAAAATCTATTAAGATCGGAAATGAAGGGTCACCTGCTTTAAAATAGATCTTTAATAAATCTAAAGTTAGAATTTTTTATCTTCTTTAAATTACATTAGAAAAGAATCCGAATTTACATAAAAATACCTGAAAGAATGATCCTTTAAAGCAGTGTTTCTCAATCCAGGTCGTCAGTATCCACTAAGTGTTACTTCTAAAACACGCAGGGCAGGAGGTCCTGAGGACCTGGACTGAGAAACACTGCTTTAAAGGGTTGCTTTTGCTCACACTTTACCTGTAGTTTAACTTAAGTCAAGAAGTAGAATGTGCAATTCTGCTTTTTATCAGCCTTCTTAAGATACACATAAACCTCCACTTAAGTAAAGCTTGTGTGTACTTCTACAACCTCTGCATATGTGTAGCATTTCCAATATTATGTAATGTTAGCAGCTAGAGGAACTAAACGCCACAATATGTTTAAACTACTCTCACATTTAGAAATCATTATCAAAGCCAGGCCTGCATATTTAAATATGGCTTACAATGTTCAATAGAAACATACAGAGATACAGTGTGTGTAAATCTAAAACATGAGAAAAAAACTTCATTATCTGACAGTGTCATAAAGATATGTCTACTGGTTTGCATTAGTCGTACAGGTGTTTAGGATGGATACTGTAAGTAGCTCATAATGTACCACATTCCAGTTTTCCTGCTTTGGCTTCTCAATATGTTTTCATCCCATATACTAAACATAGCACAACGCTGTGGCAGGGAGTTTTAACACCACCTAATTAATTCTCTGGTGTTCTGGAAGTATTCTGCTGGAAACACCAGTGCAGGAGTAAGAGGTGTACAAATATGTAAGAGTATGAGTAAAGTAATTAACCGAGGGGCTTCTTTTACAACTGTGTGTTTCTTTCTGTGTGCTTGCACTGACAGCAACATCCGCCTCTTAGCTGTAGCTATACAATATTCATAATTATGACATTAACAATGTACACTCCTGTCACTGCTTTATCATTTTACCCTGCAATGTTATCATTTGTGTACATACACATTCAGGGTTTAATATGCCAAACGTACCTCTGAGTGTTGTTGTTATCTAGACTAACTGTCCATCTACATCAATAAATGCATTTATTCTAGTCAAAGTATGTAAAAGAAGTCCATTTTTCACCCAGTTATTCTTATCCAGCTTTGATATTTAATTAATGATTTCAGTCACCAAGTAAATTAATGTTTAAGTCTCATATTTCAAATTTCATTAGATTTCAAGTTGCAGGATTTTTTAACTGCTGGTATGAGAAAATAAATATGGATTAGAAAAACCTACGATCAGTAGTACTTCTCTTTTGTTTTTTAATATTTTTAGATTGAAAAAAGACAAATAACTAACCCTAAACAGTGGAAATATTAGATGAATGGTTGCTGCTATTTAAGCAAACAAAACTATTTAGATTTGGTTTTGTTTTTTCAATAACAACTCATTATATTTCTATAAAGACAATGATCCTCTTTCCAGATGTTTTTTCTCGTCGTTAACAGAACTAGAAGTAATCCTAAAGTTACATGAACCACATTAACCTGACACACCCTGGGAGCGGGATCATTTCTAAAATGAACCATCGTCGTCTTGGTGAATTCCTTAAATGCTGCATTTACGGACAACAATATTGACTCGTTAAAAGTCGAATTTGCGTCGATAATAATGGAAACTTTAAAAAATTGTCTAAAAGAAAGTCCTATTAAGAACAAACACGGTGTACACAGATAGGCTACCGAAAGTAATCTCCAATTACATGTTTATAACAGGTAATGAGATACAGTAAATCAGGTAATACTATAATAAACACTATAGATTAACTTAGCACCAACACAAATTTGCAGAATGCCTGTTTATCTGTGTGATTAAGTCAATGATTTACAGCGGGGAAGATACGTTGACACACATAAAGACCAGCTGCTCTGGTCGTAGCTAGCTAAGGAGATCAATAAAAATGGACGATAAACTCAACTTACCAACTATCCCGAGAAAAGGTCGTGATAAGTCGTATTCCAGGAGCCAAAGGAGATCTCATTTTCACGGAAAACCTCGTCAAACTTAACAAAAAAACACTTAACACTCGGTCCCAGACATGTCTTAGAAGCACAAGTTAGGTAGATGTGGCTGCTAGGTTACGTATAGCTAACTACAGATGTATTACAGAAACTAAACTGCTATTGTAAGTGAAATTTTTGCTAACGCGGGCGGTGAAGTAAAAGCGGACCTGAAGCCCAGATTTAAAAGTAGACGCTAGCTGCTGGGTGCGGGAGGCAGCTGTTGTCCGGCTTCTTGGTCGGAGATGGAGTCCATCAACCTCCAGCAGAGCTCCATACTGTGTCGTTAAGTTTATATACACGGGAGACGAGAGCCAGCCTACCTCCGCGACGCTGTAATAAAGCGTTCAACTGGAAAACGCGTCAGTTATGAATAGAAAGACTTATTAATACTCAGAGATTTTCTTTTCCATATGATTTTCCAGACGGACTCATGGCTCTTACGGCGTCGCGGCAAACAGGAAGAGGGGGTTGGGGTGGGGGAGGGGGAGGGGTTTTACTGGGATACCGGCGGTGTTGCTTGCTTGTTGACTGAAGGCACGCGGGCGGGCGCGCGGGCGAGATACAGCTTGTTATTTTGTTAGGAGCAACATTTATTCAGATTTTAATCCAAGTTCCTATAGCCGAACTTTATTACTTTACTTGTCCTAAAAATTTAAACAAAAGGGAAGAAGTAATAGGCAGAATTAAAGAAGAGTAATTAAAATACTGGATATAATAATGAGGCTTTGTCAGCAATACATAACTAATACTGGATTGTTGGTGTGCTAATGTTTAAGTTGTTATACATTTTGAAGTCATGCAGCAATGTGTTGAAATCAAACAAATCCTAATCTTTATTTTGTTGCGTTTAAAGCTGGCTGGAGTTACAACTTCTATCAGAGTTGGAAATAAATTACACATTTAAATAGTTTTTTTTTTTTCTTTTTTATTACTGCAAACCAATTAATTAAATCACTGGTCTTTTTTTCCACGATAACAGAGTGATATTAGTGATAGTGACAACTCTTCCTATGACACGAGTCGTGTACCAGTCCATAAGGAATTAGGAAAATCTGTAGATAAGTGAGGAATAATTACTTTCTTGTGTGCTTGGTCATTATTATACATCAGTAAACAACAAAAAAGTAAGTTTGATGTTCACCGTTATGTATGACAGCACAGATTTAAAATGAGAACATTTTTAAATTTCTCAACAAGTATTTAAAATACACTCAAATAGAAAATGCATTCAGAACAATACAGACATACGGTTCTAACCTGGAAAAGTTATATGCAGGAGGACGTTACTGTATGACAGATTATATGCAAGTTTTCAAGATAACCAGCAGGTATTTATAAGCCTTCAGCCACACAAACCTAAAGAGATAAAAGGTTTCAGCATTGATTTTATTGTTTTTTAACCAGAAAAAAGTTGTCATGACCAACATGTTCTTCTAAATCCAATAAAATAAACAGCAAACTTCAAAAGTACATCAAGAGTACTGAATCTCCTGATGTTTTTCTGGTTATGTAATCTAATGTCAGTACATGTACAAAATTAGCCAAGAGAAATTCATTTGTTGTGATAAATAGAATAAATGCTCTGCAAAATTAGATCAGATTTTCAAAAACAATGCTAACATCAACATGCAAACAACCTGATGTTTTAACTAAGTTGATCATAAAGTTAAGAAAGGGGGACGTCATTAGTTCTTCAAGTATTTAATCACAGTGTCTCTCAAAGTATTTTGTAAAGAAAAGATCTAGCTGCTGGTGGCACAACTTTGGATTCAGTTAAAAACAGTGAATGAGTGTAACCTGGTCAGACAGAAAGACAACATTACAACATCATTATGACTTTGATAACCTGCAGCGTATGTCCTTTAACGCTGGACTGTTCCTTTAAATCGACACCAAGAGGCCAGCTCACTGCAGATCATCAGCTTCCATTATTGTAAATCCAAACTCCCCATTGCTGAATGTAGTGCCTGTACATAGGCTGAGCAGGAGAAAAAACAGTGTTTCTGAGTAATGGGTGGGTGGTGCGTGTATGTGGACAGAGAAAGAGGCGGGTGGCAGAGTGCAGTCGCTACCTTTGGGATTGTTGTGGAAGACACAGTTGTTAGCGCAGGTGTCAGGATGGGAGTCCCAGAAAGAGGACGCACAGCAGCAGAGAGGAGGAAGCTCCACCTTTGCCTGAGATAGTCGCTCCTTCATCTGAGCTCTCAGAGCCTCTACAAACCTGCAGGGAGTTACGAAGAGTCTATTTATCCTAACAGCTTTAACACCAATAAGCCACTGGTTTCCAGTTTACATGTGACTTGGTTTGTGCGATAAACACACCAACATTTGACATTAATGCCTCTCAATTTTTATCAACATCTTCAACAGATTTTGTCTGAATATTTTGACAAATTTCTACTAAGTTCATAATGTGTTGATTTAATGTAATGTGTGTTATTTATTATCCATGGACAGGAGAGGGAGAGAATATCTGATAGATTTTATAGTGTTAGGGATGGAAAGATTCAGTGATTTGAATGGGTGGTCCGAGACAGACGCATGCAATGCGACTGAACCGGCTGAACCGGCAGCTTCCGTGTGAATCAGGTACAGCTGCCGGCTAAATGAGCAACGTATCTTTCTTAGCGTGTGCAACGGTAAAACCCATCGATGTTGCATCGATTATCGTACAGTCTATCTCCTCTGCAACCGTATTTTTGAGGCACAGTGAACGCATCATCACTATCCTCTGGCATTTTGTTATTAATGGATTTTAATAAATTGCTGCAGACCTTTATGATCCATATTTCTTCCATACATGGTCAAAACCTGACAGGTAAACTCATTTCACTCATTTTATCTGACATCAAACAACTTTTCCAACATCTCCTACATGTTTGAAAATGCGCATCAAAACGATTACCTGGCAACTTCTTTCCACCTTTCTTCTCTTTTGGTCCTCTGCAGCTGCCCAGCTCTGTCGTCCTCCTCAAGCTTCAGTCGCTCCAGAATCAGCAGCTCTCGATCCTGCAGCTTCTGTCTGGCCTCTGCAAGCTGCTCAGCTCTTTCTAACCGCCTCTCTTCCTCCAGACGAATCTGCTCTTTCTCCGCTTTGATCCTTCAGTGAGAACAAGAACAATTATTCACACTCTTTAGTGATTGTTATAGAGCTCAAATAAAATAAAGGTGAGGTTTCATGGAACAGAAGCCTGGCATAACAGAATCTATTGTTGAAAAAGAGTGATTAAGAACACAAATCCACTTCAGTCCCCCTAATAAGAGAAAGCGAAACATGAGCATAGAGGTCTCGTTACCCTGCTGTCCTCCTCAGGTGTTTCCTGTGCTGCTTGTTCTCCTTCACGTGCTCTCGTTCTAAGTTCATGACCAGGCGGCGATGCATCAGGAACTGAGACTGACGCTACAGAAACCGACAAGACATCTGTAACATCGAGTCTGACAGGACTCCAACATGAAGAGTAAAAGCTTTGTGGACATTTGGTCTTTACCTGTTTTATCAATTTGTCTTTATCCGTCAGAGGCCAAAGAACCTGTGGAGCTCCAAGGCCGGACTTAGAACCATGTTCAGCATGTGATTTAGCAGGATTCCACAATGCATGTCCCCTTACCTGACATGTACGAAAAGGACCACACTGAGTATGTGTACAAAATGCAGAAGCACATTTTTGTATAAAATAAACTGAATAAATCTATGATCAGTAATTCGACTAAATCCATAAAATTGATCCACCTGAATTTCCAAAGCGAAATAAAACTTTATTTTTTGTCTGATGCAATGTTTTACGTTGGAAACTTTGTGTGATTTGTTGAAACAAAGGAAAAAAAAGAACATCGGCAGTATTATGATTTCTCTTACCCTCATGGTTCAGCTACAGTTCATGGACAGTAAAGATCAGGACTGAAGTCAATTTGGTGGTTTTGCAAAGTCAGCAGAATCTCTTCAGACATGCTGCAGCAATTTCAACCATAAAATATGTGACTGTGCATAGTCACGGCCCTTTCTATGACAGATAAATCATACCGGGTTTATGAAGATACAGAGTGCAGCCTTTACAGAAAACCCAACCCTTTCTGGTAGGTGCTACCACTTCCTGTAAACAACTACTGCACTAATACTTGTAGTTAAACTGCTCTGGTCATAGTTGTGGCTGTTTCTTGTTAGCAAGATATAATAAATCACAACATGTTAAAGAAAACTGATGGTTTGAGGATATTTATTTTTATTTAACCTTTGTTTTACCAGGGAAGTCTCATTGAGATTAGAGACTCTGTTTCAACAGAGCCCTGGCCAGGACAGCAGCAGTCCAAGCTCCATTAAAGACAGTAATTATTAAAACAAACAATCAAAAAACTTAAAACATACAGTATAAAACACATAAAATATAAATCTAAGCGGGTGATAGAATACAGAATAGTTAGCTGGACAAGCAGTTGCAGACACCCAGTCAGCCTCCCAGCAGTAAGACATTTTAAAAGCTCTAACTGAGATCAGCTTCTGCAGCTTTCAGTCGGTTTGTAAGCTGTTCCAGGCTGCAGGCAGATATTTAAAAGTCTTTTTGCCAAATTCAGGTCTAGCTTTGGGGACTGTCAGCAAAAGAAAATCATTAGAGCGCAGACAATAGTTACTCGACCTAAATGACATTTAATCCCAAAAGGTAAGAGGGAAGCAGGCCAAGAATGGATTTATAGATAAAATGATACCAATGTGAAAGTCTGCGTATGGATAAGGAAGGCCACTGAACTCTGGCGTAAAGGCTGCAGTGGTAAGTGAGAGCTTGGCAGCCCGTTACAAACCTAAAGGTACCGTGGTTCACCCTGTCCAGAGAGAGCAAGGACTGAACAGAGGCATGCATATACAGCAGGTCTCCATCGTCTATAAAGCGAAGAAAAGTAGCTTCCAACAGCTTTTTTTCTGGCAAGATAGTGGAAACAGGATTTATTCCCACCATAAAAGCAAAGGTTAAGCTTAAGTTTCCTAACAGTGTTTTCCATACGTAATCTAAAAGTTTAATGTTCATCAATTAAAATACCTAAATACTTATTTTGAGCCACAAACTCGGTGTGACCACCGTGCAAGGTGTTAATGTTGGGAGGAGAGTCACCTGCCTTCCTAGTATTATAAAACAACGTAGCTTTAGTTTTAGCTTCATTCAGCATTAATTTCAAATCGAGCAGTCGGGACTGTATGATGTTAAAAGTACATTGCAAGTAAGAGACAGCTTGAACAAAAGTGGCAACAGTAAACCACAGTATCATCCGCATAGAAATGAAATTGTGTATTTCAAATGTTTTGACCCAGATTGTTGACATAAAAGTGGACCCAATACAGAACCTTGCAGAAACCCTGACTTAACACCTAAAAACACTAGAGAGACTACCATCATGTTTGACACACTGTGTTCTCCCAGAAAGGTCATTTTCAAACCAACCTGCAGCCTGTTCAGACAATCCAATATTTTAAGCCTTTGCTGGAGGATGCAATAATTAACAGTGTCGAAGGCCTCTGAAAGATTAATAAAAAGAGCAGCACACGATTTTTCATTGCCTAGTGCCTCCATAATATCATTCACGACCCGTAATGATGCTGCAATGGTGCTGTGTTGTTTCCTAAAGCCTGACTGATATTGAGAAAGAATATTATTGGTGTTCAGAAAATCTTTCAATGGACTACTCACCAATCCCTCAACAACCTTATCTGATAAATTAGAGACGGGTATATAATTGTTGAGAGATGCAGGGTAATGGAGAGGTTAAAGATGTTAGTCAAAGGTTTTGCAATTAGATCAGCTGAAAGTTTTAAGAAATACGGTTCCACATTATCGGGGCCTGCAGGTCTGGTGTCCAGCAGGAGTAAAGCTCTGCGAACATCATTTACTAAAAAAGGTACAAAATGAAAACACCGACCATTAGGAACAGTCTCATCAGTCATGTCAGGAGAAGATGAAGAGTTCAAGGGAAGGGCACTGATTAAAAAAGGGTTACAGATGCAATAAAGTGCTCATTAAAACATTCTAAATGGTACTTATATAGCGCTTTCATCCAAGGCGCTTTACATATACATCACATTCATCGATTTCACACACACTTTCACACACTGATGCAAGGTGCTCAACCACAGCCCATCAGGAGCAATTAGGGGTTCGGTGTCTTGCTCAGGGACACCTTGACCTGAGCTCTCCGGGCCAAGGATCGAACCGGCAACCCTCAGGCTACGAGATGACCCACTCTACCCACTGAGCCACGCTGCCCCAGCAATGCTAGGAAGGCAGTTGACTCTCCTCCCAACATTAAAACAGAAATAGAAACCTTGTCCCTAACAATGCAAGAAGAGAGATCATTTCCTGTTTCAGGGACTGAAATAGAGTTGATAACTTCCAGAATTGCCTTGGGTTACTTAAATTTTCTGTTGTCTAATAAGAGAAGTGGCTGCGTAGTTACCTAAAGTGAATCTACTCAGCATCTCTCCCTTGTTTTCTAGCCTTTGCCCAAGCCTTGTTCCTGTCATACAGTAATGTAGCAAGGTCAGAGAAGAACCAAGCAGTATCTCGACCCTTAATTCTCAACCTCAAACAGGTTCATGCTTGTCTGCAATATGTGAAAAACCAGTCATCAAAGTTTCCACACTCTTTCATCATCATCCATAAGCTCATTTTTTCCCCACACACAATAAAATAAATTCCATGAAAAAAATCCTTGCTCTGAAAAACTTTTCATATCTCGTATAATAAAACAACTCTTGGGTATTTTGGCATTTCTTATTGCAGCAATTACACAACGGTCACTCATCATTTACAAATACACCAGTCTGCGTGTATTTATGGGGACCATTAGTTAAATACAAATCAAGTAAAGATGATTTCTCTTGGTATTTGGAGCTGGGGTGTGTCGGGCTCCCAATAGTTTGAGTAAGATTCAAGGAATTACTGAGATCTTTAAACTCATCAGACGTGAACTTGAACCAGTCCCAATTCAAGTCACCTGTGACGATGATCTCACTATGCTGGAGCTGCAACAATAACTGTGACGGTGTAGAGTGTGTATCAGCAACAGCTGATGGAGGACGATAACATCCGACTACAGTTATTCAGCACGCTTTAGATACTTCTACTACCACACCCCCTCCCTCGGGGGGTGATAAGCTTCCTGTCTCAGCATTTAACGCCGAACAAACAGATGGATGCTCCTGGAAGTCATGTCTATCCTCCACCCATCTACACAAATTACTTCACCAGCAATAGATTTACTCAGCCAAGTTCCAGATAAAACAATAATGTCGACCTGAGTGGATTTAGGCCAGATCTGCATTTAAAATCAGAGAGAGTCTTACAAAGCCTAACCCCAGTCTCAGCTGGGCTAGGGTTAAGGCGGATTTATGCTCGCACGGCGTCTGCGTAACCGGCGTAGCTCCGCAGAGGCTCGACGCCTCTTCCAGACCTGACGTGCACCCCTGCTACGCAGACGGTTAGTTCTTTAGTCATGATGTCATTGTGACATCATCATTATTGTGTTTACTCTGTCCACATGATTAGTTTGAAGATTTTCTGAGCTCTATAGGGATGTACTAATCCACTTTTTCAGTCAAGATCGGTCAAGATGCCGGAATACTTTAATCCCTGAAATTAAATATCCATTACAAAAGCTGAATCAAACAATAGCTTCACTAGCTTGATTTAAAAAAAAAAAAGTCAGATAGTCCCAACTTGTCAGTGACCTATTCAAGCAGATTTCTCAAGCTTCTCCGAACATTCGCTGCACAGGCTTTGACGTAGCCGTCGAACGTGTTAGCTAAGGTAGTGTGTAAACGCTCCAGATGGCTGATCCCTTCATTTGGTCCACCTTGAAAACAAATGTGAGCCTCTGCGTGGCCAATCGTTAGTACATGATGTCACTCGAAGCACCCAGATCTGTGCCTATGGATTGGGCATATTGACACAATACCTGATCTAGAAATGTCTTCAATATTGGTACCGATAACAATATTGGATCAGTGTGTCCCTGAGCTCTAGTCGTCTTTAATGTACAGTAGGAAAGCAGGAAAGGGGGTCAGAGAGATAGAGAGGAGATAGCATGCAGCAAAGGGCCCCAGCCTGGGCTGGCTGCTTCGAGAAGCTGCAGCCTCCGTATTTTTGGGACGGCTGTCCGACCAGGTGAGCTCAACAACAACACTTAGCTACAACATTTTCTACAACTAGTTTTTTTGCTTCTGAACTGCAACACTGCTGTGACAGTTTTAATAAGTGACTCCTCATCGTGCTGGTGGAACCGTGCTAAGCTAGATTCATCCAACATATAGTCCATGTGAGTAAATTACTGCCGTGTTGGTCTGGTCTGCTGATTCCACTATAAGTGCAAAGCCACCAGAAACTGCACTGCAAACATCAGCTCCACGTGTCTGCATAGTGAAACATAACTCTCCTCCTGCCCTAAACAACAGTTAGGGAACTCTTAAAAACCCTGAGGGCCTGGACTGAGAAACACTGGCATAAACAAATACAACACAAAAGCTGAGGAGATGTTCCCAAAATTCAGTCACCAGATTTCCTTTTGATTATTATTGATGGCAAAAGCTCTACTCCAGCCTGCACAGGACGCCTGATGGGGTTACTTAACATGAAACTTATTAATATCTTCATCTCTCTAATAAAGGATATTCTTTCCACTGTAAGCTTCAGTTATTTACATTTAAGTAAATCTGATAAAGCTCCACCAGCTATGATAAGTTCCTGCTTTCATTATGGACTACAGAAAAAATCTAAACGTGATAACGGGGTAGTCGGTATTTCCTCAATGATGGGAAATAAATGTTTAGAAGTTGAATATGAAAGCAGTTCAGTCACCTTCTGCTGAACAAGAGGACATTCATGTTGACTGCTGAGAAGATGAACACCTCTGTCTTCCTCCTCTTCCTCTCCCAGGGCATCCTCCTCTATCCTCACCTCACCACATTCAGCCCTCTGCTGGGAGGAGAAGGAAACGTTTTTAAGTTCAAACCTGAAGATGCAACAAAGCACAGCCAATTATAGCAAGGGCTTGTTTTTTTAAAAAGAGGAACAGTGTTAAACACAGACGCTCACATGTCTGCTTGGAGAGATGTTCCATCTGCCTCCAGGAAGCTCTGACGCTGTTTGCTCATCCTGGATCACCCGACAAGCTGCCAGTCTGAGTCGGACCTGCCTCATTTCTTCACCGGACTGGAAAAGTGTGGATATAAATAATAATCCAAAATTAACCATCAAAATTTCCTACGGGCATCACATTGTTTCACAGTAGACTATAACAACAGCACTAGCTTCTTCTTTAGGTCTGCTTATCTCTTCATTTAGGTTATTTTAAAGAACATTTTAAGCTAAAAGGTGAGTTCACGGGTAGTTGCTGGTGAATAGCTTTATAAAAATAAATAAATTTATGTTACACTATAATCTACAACAAACACAGAAACAGGAACACACACTGAAACGTGCTGCTATATGTGTGGCTTTCCTCCAGATTTTGCAACCTGGTTTCAGAACTTTGCTCCAGTTCAGCCATAAAAACATGAATTAAGCAATAATTTAGAGTAATTAGGTCATCTTATAGTTGAAGCTTTGAGAAAGTCACTCCGTCCCGGTCGAAGTGGAGAAAGTTTTTCTTCACATGCCTAACTTTGTTCAGAGAAAAAATCTCCTTGCTTAGTGGTCTCAAGAAAAAAAAAAACAAAAAAAAAAACATGATTACTTTGGTTAAATTGTATTTACTTACAAAGTGAAATAAATAATTTCAAAAAAAGACACCTATGGAAGATCATTCGTCCGGGACTTTCTGAAAGTCGGCTCATTTTGGCTGCATTATCAGTGCTAACTGCACATCCTGACCAGATACAGCTCAGTCTTCTTTCTCAGAGGGTTGCTGTGGAATGACGTTTGGTCACATCGAGTTAGTGTGTGTGAACTGCAAATAAACCTGCAACTGTCATCAGAACGGAACAGAATAATTCACCATGCAGGAATACTGGGATCAGTGTATCTGCAGAAAGTTACGACTCAATCAGGTGAAGTTTCTGTCTTTCTTCAACTTAAGTACAGTCACCTCCTCTCTCACCTCTGGAGAGTTCATCCTCTGCTGTAAAACTCTTCCTGCAGACACGTGCTTTTCACCAGCAGATACATGTGTGGTCCTGGCATGACGACGTGGGATTCTCCTGCCAGGAGTCACCTGGGGGGGTTACAGTCACACAACACAGCCATGCTTCACGTCCTCTGTGCTGCTTATTTAACTGTAGATTTAGACTAATGTTATTAAATACTGTTTTTGACTACAGATCATTACTAACAGCGTATCTTTATTGTTGATACAGTCCAGTTAGCAGTTTAAAACATTTAGAGCCTAAAGATATTGAATTCCTGACAAAAAACTATCAATCAACCAAGAAAGGGAAAAAAATCATTATGTTAGGAGTAATCATTCAGTTGTAGGTTATACTCAAGTGTGAAAGACCATCACTAAGTTTAATTCAAAAATCAGATGTGATCTCCCATCAGATGTACCACCAGTACTTAACTGTAAATAAAACACTTTACCACTGAACGTGCATGAGGCTGCGGTCTCTTGTTGCAAACTTGTGCTCGCTGTGCCAGACGGAGGCGAACTTTGTCTTGAAATCGTCTGATGCCATCTTCATTTTCCCTTCTCTTCTCTGCCTGAAGCGCCTCGGTTTTCAAAGCCAGAACCTAATCCAAGGCAGAGAGACTGTCAGCAGAAAACCAGCCTTTACACCATCAGCCCTCACAACCTGAATTTCTTTCAATTAAACTGAGACAAACACTTTTAACCACTTTGTGTGGGTCTCATTTGAAATCTTGACATGTAGTTTACTACACTAAACCTTTTTTTCTAATACCATTTTGATTCTACTCTAGGTTGTACAGTTGACTTTAATGTAATTTAAAAGGCACTGTGCAGATTCACATCTTACCCCAGGTATATCAGCATCTATCTTATTTTAACTAATGATTTATTGTGTTTCAACAGTTTTACTTTTTTCAGATTGTAAAATGTAAACAGTAATCTTGAATATTTATGAAAATCTTTTTTTCTGGCTATTGTATTGACATATGGAGCAAGCGATTCCTTAAAATGTGGTTAAAACAATGTTGGGTCTTTGGATGTGATAAATATAGACTAACTTTTAAAAGTTGAATCAGTATGGCTAAACCGTTAACGGAGCGTTCAACTTTTGCAGAGTTTTACAGGCAAACAGTGTTAGTTAGTCTCTCAGAGAGCACTGATTTACGTTTTTACACTTTCAAACATCCCTGTTATGTCAAATACCTCCAAACAAAGAGGAAGACATGGTCGTGTAAACAAATACCAGGCGTTTAAATTATACAAGAACTTCCTACAACCACGACCTCTCTGTCAACTGTCCAGTCAAAGCTAGCTTCCTGTGTTAGCATTTAACGCCCAACTTACTGATGGGTGCTCCTGGAAGTCATGTCCATCCTCCACCCAGGCTCCCACCGCAACCACTACCTGGTTCCGATCCGCCAACACACTGCTGGTTTTTGAGGCTCGGTGCTCCTTGCTCCAGCTAACTAAAGCGTTGGTCCTGGGGTTTGTTCGGACAGCACTCATTGGTAGCCTCGTTAACAATCAGGCTAACAAAGTGTTGCTAACACACAGCTAAGTTACGTAATGATGAGTAGCTGATGAGATTAATGACAGCACTTCAGGCAAATTAATTATATTCGAGATAAGCAGCTTATTTTTACATATCAATGACACAAAGGTATCCCACGAAGGGGTTTATAAACCGTAAACAGCGGCAGGTTTGAGTTTCGCTCGCTTGGCTTCTTTTGCCTTTTTTGAATGGTTGTCAGTTTATTACTGCCCCCATCTGGAGAGGAGGACACACTGCAAAGATCAAGCTTGAGAAGTCAACCTGCTAAAAGTGAATGAAAAATAACACTAAAATAACATGTTTTTTTTATATATATAAAATAGCAAATGAATAAAAATAGTGAATTAATATTTAATATTCATGACAGCAGGCAATGTTATGCTTTTACAACACAAACTTTTGCTATGTAACCCAGCAAATACTGAAAAGACAGCATTTAAACCTAAGATTCAGAGAAGCCAACACATCGGTACATGCACGACTGAAGATCAGTTTGCGCCATAAACTGCATTAAGATGGTATCTTTAAATTATTAAGTTTGTTTACAGACAATGAACCAACCATGTGAATAAGGCCTGGTCTAAAGGCTTGATACAACACCAGCTGTTTGAGCAGAAAAGCAAAAAATAAAATGGAGGACGAGTGCAAGGAGGAGGACTTCCAGTGTCAGTTCTTAAGATTTCAAACTCTCAACCAGCAGGTGGCAACATATGAAAAATAATGAGTATAAAATCTTATGACTCCTTCAAGAATACCTGCTCTGAATTTCAAAGCAATCCAGCCAACATTTAATAATTTACCACAAAACAACTCAGATTCTTCAGAGGGAAAAAAAATATTAAATACATTAGTGATGCAACACCAATTTTAAGCCATTACAAAATAATTTACAAAGATTATTAATCTTGTGAACGATTACACAAACTTGTTGTAAATCCTTTCCACCTTGTCCAACTTTCTAAGTTAGATCTGCAAAAGGACAAGGATGGATGCATGGATGGGAACGTTTGTACTCATCTATGATGCAGGCGCTCTGTAAATCCCCGTCCGTGTGCAGGTAATCCGTGTGTGTATAGATTTACAAACTGCAGGAGCAGAAACGTAGATGCCAGTACTACCACATATTCATGGACATCACTGAAAAATAGAGATCTGAAGAAGGTTTTCTTTGTTTAAGCTCTTTATTTAAAAAATGACCATGTTTCTTTATCAGGAAATACATTTATCTGCACTGCAGAGTGCAACTCGGACACTTTCAAATATAAAGATTACTCTGAACTTCAGTGGTTCTGACAAACTTGCGGAGGATGGCTGTGTTTGGTGACGTGTCCAGCTGAAGAAAAGAAATAAAAAATGAGAAAAAATAAATCAGGGTAACACTTCAGGTGCATACTAACAGTGATGGTAACCAGCTATAATGAACTGCATAATATGACAGCTGTACATTTTTCAGTGAACATTGTTGGTTTCAAAAACACCAATCAGTAGATATGATACCTTTATTTAAGTAGTTTAAATTGTAAATCAACTTTAAAAAAATGTGTTTGTGTTTTAAACAGATTTAAGTTTGGTGAGATACGAATAATTTCTTTTCATAATTACTGAAAACACAGACGAACTCCTCACATTTAATTATCATTCACTAAAGGCAAGTTTCTTCTCTGGCTCTGACTCATCTGTAAAGTGACTGTTGACGAGTCATGAAACATGCATCTTTTCTTGTTAATTCATTTATAAAACATGAACATCTGCGTTAGAAAAATACCTGATGTAAACAAAGCAGGAAGTCTAAAACTGCAAGACGAAGCTTAACTATAAATCTTAAGTTGCTTTTTAACAAATGTTCACACTTTGATCAGGTGGAAACTAAAGATAACTGAGAACACGATCTGCTGCTTAAACGACTTCACTCTTGAATTCTGGGTTTATTACGGCTTTATTTGGCAGTGGTTTTGTAAATTAAACTGAAGTGCTCTGATTTGGCTTCCACTGCACGGCGACAGCTGTCAAGGCTCCGGGGCATTGTAAAAACTGAAGCACAAAGCTCTCTAACTAAATCTATATGGTTGCCATGGACATTGGAAAGTGTGGAACTGGTTTAAAAAGAAGCTCAAATGAAAAGAAAAAAAAAAAACAGGACTGGAAAACGTTTTTGGCACCAGCTGCTCCTCAGATTGTAAAACTCAATCCCCTCAGCTGTCGGTACTTGCTGTTACATCATCGACAGGGCTTCAGCCAGAAGTTGGTGATATTGGACATTTGTGTTCATTCTTCCTCGGTGACCTTTTCCAAAGCCCCTCAGATATAAAAAGAAAAGCTGCTCACCTGTATGGACCTGCTGAGGTTGGTTAGTGCCGGCTTATAGGTCTCCATGGTGACAGAGTCGAGGCCGATGACATCACTGTAACACTGGTAAACAACAGCAGCGATGCGGTGAACCTGGCAGTGGTTCAGTACTGATGAAACAGCACAAAGAAGAACAAAGAAAGTTTATTAGACCGCCGAGGACTAGACAGACTAAGTTTGGAAGCTGCTCGGTGATACATCCGCTTGTTTAGACTGAGTGTCTGTAAGTGTACAAGCACCAAAACGACCACATCGGGATGCGGGACTGTGAGCTCAGTGAGCGGAGAGGAGCCTAATGGCACCACATTTCATTCAGTTGGCAGAAACATTTGTCCAAAGTGTGTTTTCTTCACACACATACACACATCAGGATCAATGTGAAGTTAGGCATCGTGCTAGAGTACGCATCAGCAGGCGGAGCTACGAATCAAACGTGTCTGAAGCGGTACGAGCTGCAGCCAGCCCTCTACCACAAGTCATATTATGGTATTTCACAGAAGTTGTAAAAGTCAGGTGATGTGCAGAAGCTCAGTGTAACACATGATATGTGACAGCCATGACAGAGAAACATAGGCATAACGGAGTGACTGGATCATTGCTCTTGCAGCCGCCTGTAGGGTGTAGTGTTTTCACAAAAAAATCAATAAGATTCTCAGATACTAACTGATACTAAAATAAGTACCTAGTTAGATATTGATTAGCACAGATATCAATACGTAAATGCCACTTTGGCAACTGCTGGTTGACAGAAAGGACCAGCCACCTTTGCCCATCTCAAACAGGCAATGTAGCGGGCAGCCCCACCCCTACAGCAGGAACCCTTGTTTACAGCGGTGGCAACTTTGTCACTATATTTAGTTTCTGTCTCCATTTTTTTAAGCGACTAGCAACACATCTAGCTACTTTTTCTGGTCTTATTGAAGACTTTTGGATACTGGCATGATGGTTTACTTCTTTTCCACGACCAACACAGCCTACTGCCACAGGCCCAGAATGAATCCACGGGCTGATACCACCCTGGCTTACATTAATGCCTATTAATGTAGACAAAATATTTAAAAAGTTCATCTTTTATAAATCTTTGTGAATCTGGACTCATCAGATCACATGACCTTCTTCCACGGCTTCAGAGTCCAATCTTTACGCTCCCGGACCCCTTTTCTCTGGTTAGGCTCAGTGATTAGTGGTTTTCTTTTGGCTGCAGAGCTGTTCAATCCCTAGAGTTCCCTTTGCATTGTGCATGTTGAAATGCTCTCACTTTCACTATTAAACATAGCCCTGAGTTCTTTTTTTCTTCCATTTGATTTTACCCACCGTTTTAAGTCGTGGATCTCCAACTCCGGTCCTCAGGAGCTACTGCCCAAAAGTTAGAGGTTTCCCTAGTACAGCAGACCTCACTCAAATGAAAAGTTCTGCACAAGCCTGTTAATAACCCACTGATTTGAGTCAGGTCTGCAGCAGAAAACATCTAAAACCTGCAGGACAGTAGCTCACCAGGCCCAGAGCTGGAGAACCCTGGTTTAAGTCGCCAGTCACGATCATTCGGGAATTTTTTCCGTCTACATTTCTTCCTTTATGGCTCCTGTTGTAAATATTTTTTATAAACATTCTTATTCATTTACTTATTTACATTTTATCCTTATATTCTAGTGACATTTATTAGGCTCTGCTTTTAATTAATAGAGCTCCATTACTATAGTGCTGCTGAGGTGAAACAGCTTAATCATTATCATTGCTCCACAGCTTACAGGCAGAACATCCACATAAGCAGGACACAGACTCACACAGGGTTACTGAGTCAAACACACACATACTGAGAAAATAGCTGGTAAACGTATGCAAAGGACCTTGAAACTGTGCCGGGTGCCCAGCAAGGGAAAGCTACTGAGAAGATAATTCAGAGAGAGTGTGATAAGAAAATAATGCAGAAATAGGGAGGATCAAAACTGTTTAGCAGATCTCACCCAAAGAGGGGGCCTGACTGTGGGAAAAAACCCTGGGACAAAAGTCAAGAAGAGGAACAACGCACCTTGCAAAAATACACATTCACATGAACGCGCACAACATGCACGCACATAGCCACATGCACTGTATCAGTATAAAATGAGGAGGATAACTGAGGCAGGTGGGTCTTTCTGGCTGAACCTGAGGACTCTGCACTTCCTGCACTAGAGCTCAGCAGCTAATGCTAAGACAGACCTCCTCTTAAGAGATATGTATTGCTTTCTTTTTGCTGGCTAAACAAAGAATTGTCAATTCTACTCACTCTAGTGGTTTCTGCCGTTCTTTAAAAGTGGATTTTTGAACAAACTCCTGATGTCATTTTAACAGGTTGTGGAAAAATCACACACACTTCACTCCCCACTGTCCTTGCAGCTTTTATTAATATGTTGGACTGTTCTTTACCCAATTTTAGTAGTTTCTGCTTCTCCTCAGATGTTTTCTCTGCTTGATGCATGCCAACGATGCGACCCTCCTTAAACAGGCTTACATTTTTCCCACAACCCCGGGACGCGTCTTCTGACATGGTTGTTCAAGAAATGAGAAGCAACTCGTTGCATCAGCTGAGGTTAAATAACTCGCCAGCTGAGAGGTATTCCCATGCAGTAACTATCCAATCGGAGGCTCTTACCTATTTGCTTAGTTAAATTCAGAAGGTGACTTTTTATTTTTTTTGGACATGCAACGCATAAAATGATGATATGATGAACATCAAGTACAAACATTCATAGAAGTTTTTAAGCTGTTTGCATGTGATTTTCTTTGTAATTTTGCTTCCCTCACAGGCAGCAAAAACTGGAAAATGAAAAGAAAAAGATGAACAATCATGTCTGTAAGGCTTGGAGAACGGCGGCTATCTTTCTATTCATACATAACATCATCATCAAGTCTTGTAAAAGGGTACATGGTGTGTTTTCCATGTTTTCTGGCTCATCTGCAGTGTTGAAATAAAGTATTATAATCTTATACAAAACGTAAAAAGAGGTATATACGTGTTTTAGTATTTCTATGCAGAATTAACTTATTTTATTTTCAGCTTTTTCAGGACTTCCCACAGTTCTGGTTTTCCTCTAATCTGTGGACAGTTTGTCTTACTGTGGACGGCTTCACATCAGGACCTTTTTAGTGGGTTGTCTATTATTTTCACACTTTACATTTCTTTATAACGTCCATGAGATCTTGTGAAATTCTGTCATCAAGACATGAAAAGCATCAACTACTCGTGTGCGGAGTTTGTCAGCTACCAGATGCTGTAGCATTTATGTGTAGTGAAGGGAACGGCTACAACCGTCCCAGCTGTTCAACAGGAACATGTGACTTCAGAGATGTTGCTAGTACAGATTCACTTTTTCATTTTAAAAAACCCTGAGAGACCTGAAACAACAATTAAGGACACAATAAAAGAAATCTGCCCTGTGCAGTTTGATAGATGAGGGAAAGATGAGTTGTGCTCCTTTTTCTGAAGTGTCCACAGCAGTTTCACGTTGGGAAATGTGAGAGAAAAAAAATGACACTGAATCTGACAAGTCATAGAAACTCCAAGTGTACCTGCAGCTGAAAGCCCACTAAGTATGTTGGGTTGCTCCAGGGACCGGCAGACAGGCTGATCGCTGAAAGCACCGGTGTGGAGAGACCGCAGGAAGGGAGCAGAGCTGCCGCACAGATAGTCTTCCGTCTTGTAATCAGCCACGGAGCAGTCTGACAAAACGGTGACTCTCAGCTCTCTGTGCTGCAGACAGTCAAACACCTGCAAGAGACAACGACTGCAACTTAAAGCACCTTTTCAGGACTGGATATTAATGGATGCAACATTCCTCACATCACTACCACAAACATGAGCCTGCACAGAGCAGGATTAACCTTTAAAATGCCTTTTTTTGTTTGTTTTATGTAAAAATGTTTGTAGAGGCTCAACACTTTTCATACAGACTTTGTCTCAGTTGTCAGATCACGAAGCTAAAATGATGTAAAATATATGTATTAATAAATATTACCATAATCCTGAATTCAATATTTAAACGTGAATAATACAACGTGTAACCATGGCCATTATAAGCGACAGCGGCCAGAGTTTTAAGGGTAACACGTTATCAACAAACTGAAACTGTGGCAGCAGACAGTAAAAGTTCCCTTTGCCCTATAATCTATTTTTCCTTTCCATTCAAAGATTAAGTGCCTTCATTAGTTTCTACTTCTCAAACCAGCTTGTGATTCCAGTCACAGTCACTCCTGTTTGGCTGGAAACAAGTAAAAATCTGAAAGAAATGACCCTTCAGATCATGTCTGAATACTTCTATGCTGCTAGATAACAGTCTGGTAGATATTTGCATATGTAGCTTTAATTAGTGTGTGCTACGTTCATGCTTTGTGCTCCGTTTTTAACATCACACTCCGAGCTGACAGAATCTAATTAAGTCCTCCTGCTGCCACATCGCTGTGCTTCATGACTGAAACAGAAAGAAACCTGTGCATAGATCTGAATCTGCAATCTGTTTGCAGGATGAGGAGGAGCAGCCGCCCTAAACGTCTGCAAAACAGCACCACAGCGTCAACATGCTGACTGAGTGGTAGGATGTACCTTTTGTGTCCACTGAAAGAGCTGATCTTCTGCAATGTGGCAAGTCACCTGGCACATCAAAACCTTCAGGAAACGAGACATTTCATTAAACACTTATAGACGTAACAGATATTTAATCAGTGCTGAAGCAGTAAATGGTAATATAATTTAAAAAATGGAAAGAAGAAACAACATATGGAGCTCTTTTTTACATCTGTTTGGTAATTTCATGGAAAGAGCAGAATAAAAAATAGCTGGAGAGGAAGACAGGTGGGCGTTTAATGCAAGCGTTGCATTGCAGTGAATATTGTGTCTGAATGGCCTGAAAGTACATTTTCAGGTTCAGAAGTCATTCAGCGATTGCGAGGTAAACAAAACACGTAGGAGGACCCACCATAAGGAAAATTGCTCAATTACATTTTCCAGCTGGTGGCGTGTGGAATTCATGAGCCACACAATGATCATACGAACAAAGATTGATATGTTGTTTTCCTTTAGTTTCATTGTTTGCTCCACAAAACATCAGAAAAGTCATTTAAATAAAGCTCAAGAACCGAAAAGCTGAAATTTTTTGCATTTTTGCTTCACATTTCAACACAAATGTTGGATTTTACCCTCCAGAAAGCAACTGAACTGATGATTCCCTGCAGGTGTACGTTAAAAAAATCCAACCTTTGCTACATGCCGTTTTTATTTCCACCTCCACAGACAAAAAGAAGTTTCCATCCTTTAAATCCCAGACTTCACACAACTGAATACAAAAACCATCTGTGATATAACTTGCTGGTCTGTGGGTCGCTGAGACAGAAGTCACCATGTTTAGATGAGTGGGTGGAGGAAGGAAGTTATTGGACAGCGTCCTTCTTTTATGACTTACATCTGTTAAAGTCTAAATATATTCATAGAAGGATCAACGATCAGAGGACTGGATTAAGAGTATGTGGATGGAGAGCAATCCCGACAATTAGATCCTAACATAAAAAAAACAAACTAAATTTAATGAGAAACGTTGGAAACAAACATCATGGATTTAGCTGCAAAGCCAGATAACTTGGCAAAGGTCATTTTAAAGATTAAAGCAGTAAAAAAAGGTGCAATCACAAATCTTAAAAAAGTGAAAAAAAACTTCAAAAGCATCATAAATCTTGGTCCTCGGACAGATGTATTATTAAATGATCGTTTATTAAAGCAAACTCCCGCTGCCACGAGGTTTGCACGGCAGAGTTTAAACAACCAGAAGACAAAGTGTGGATTTCCATGGTTTTAAAATCATAACAGCCTGCTGAAGAAAGAACGTTCAGTAAATCACTGATATATAAATTAATCGTTAATTGTCACATATCCCATGTACACAGCTGCTCCTGCAGTGCATTTAATACCTGCAGCCATCCGAAGGAAAACAGACTAGTGATGGATTTCAGCTTTGCTGTTCTCTCAGTTGTTCACTGCATTTATCTTGATTAAATCACGTCGGATGACGCCTGGCTAATAGAAAGCATCCACACACACCCCTCCACCCGAGCAACTGTTGGGTTGTAACTCTGTTTTCTGGCAGTTAATGTGACAGACGGCAGATTACCACATTTCATTTATTCTGTGTGTGTAATGGTTTTCTGTCCCACTTCTGAAAACGAAGCAAAGTTTCATTATTTACTCTTAAAATGCACCGTGGTAATAACACTGCTGCATCAGATCTACTGTGGTGAAATTATCCTTTAATACGTCACCTGTTTGTGGCCTGACTACAAACCAGGCGCAGCTGATGTAATGAGCTCTTAACTGAAATAAGCAAACATCTCGGCAGCACAGAAGAACACAACCAAAGATGAGAAGCAAATTCATTAAACTCAACGATCACCGAGTCCTCCACGCTTTGAGGCGATAATGATACGTGTTTTTCTCAGCGTGACTCACTGATGGATTGTCCTTGTGTCTGTAGAAAACACATGCCGAGTCCTCGCTGGTTTGCCCAGTTACAGCCCGACACCGCTCGTTCCACACCGATGCTCGGCCAAGCGCGTCCCAGTTTGCAGGGGCGAGAAGGTACCCGGACAGGAAGCCTGCAAAGACACACCCGCTCATAGTCAGCAGCAGCTCACATGACACCATCGTTCTGTTCACTTCAGCTGATTTGATGCAGCAATAAGTTTTGCTTTTAGTTATTTTATTAGAGTTCATTTCTATCTGCTGTATCCAACAACAGAACCCAAATTAAGTACTTTCATTTACAGACACGTCCTCATGAAACATAGTTAGTGCTGTTTACATCTCAAACCATGACTGGAAATTACCAGAACTATTTTAAGAACTGGCCACATTCACGAGGACCTCTCAGATGTGACAAATTTAACTCTACGTCCCAAAAAATGATGATTAAATAAACATATTTCTACATCATATTCAGAAAATCTACATCATGAAGACATCTTGTGCTTTACAAAAGGTCTGATGAACGTTTTACACTTAAATAGGACATGATGCATTAATACTGGAGCTTGGCGATTAATCATCTTTCTCAACTAATTCGATTTTTGCCCTTTATGTTTTTTTTTCATGAAAACCTGGATTTTTAACACCTTGACGCCTGGTGCTACAAAATATGGGTATAGTCTACCTGAGGAACATTTACAAGTGAAAACATATTAAGTATAATTGAAAACTATTGTTTCCCATCCCCATGAAAATCAGTCAAATCGGTCTAATTTTATTTGTATATCCTTTTACAAAAACCAAAAGTGCTTTACAACAGAGTCATGAAATGTATGTATAAAAACATACAATAATTAAAACAACACAAAGAAACACGAGTGGAAAGTGCTCCAATGCTGCAGGGCATTAACAGCTTTCCAGAAGTGCATGACTAGGGTGAGAATAACAAAAAATACACCTAAAAACAAGACTACCCAAGTCAGAATTAAAAGCCTATATCTACAAAAGTGTGTCTGCAGCTTCGATTTAAAAAGGCTGAGGTCAGCAGTAATGTGACTGTGGGGGCAGTTTTTCCACAGTGTAGGACCATCAAGCACGAAAGATGGATCCCCCCTTTGTTTGTGTCTCGACCCTGGAAACCCCAGCAGAAGCCGACCCGAAGAACGCAGCGTCCCGCCATGATTAGGAAAATTAAATCCCTGACGGGCCATTAACGGCATTAAAAACAAACAGAAGTTTAAAATGGATTCTAAAGAGAACTGGAAGCCGGTGGAGCAACGGCAGCACGGGGTTATGTGCTCACGTCTGGATGTGCTTGTTAAAATTCAGGCAGCAGCGTTCTGTACAAGTTGGAGATGAGAAATTGAAGACTGACTGAGGCCAACGTTAAAGGCATCACAGCACAGTCCTGAACTTACGGATGCATAGCCTTCACAAGATCCTGCCGATTGAGAAAGGGTTTTACATGAAAAGGCTTGTTCTAACAACAGAACCCATCTGTTTATTAAAGTTCAGCCCGCCGTCAAACGTTACACCAAGACTTTTATCGTGATTTAAAAAGGGGCCAGAGTTCTACAGCCGGTAAAAACAGTCGCCACAGTGACAGATACAACCAGTCATGCTGTCAAACCCTCTGTGCCAACCACTGCTTTACATCATTTATACAATCCAGCAGCTTAGTAAGCGCAGTATTTTCATTTGGTCTCACGGGCAACTACATCTGCAAATTGTCAGGATAAAAAAGAAAAGACAGATTATGTTCTCTCATAACTGATCCCAAAGGTAGCTAATACAACAGGCCAAAAACAGCCCCCAGCTTCTGAGGCTTTAGCTTAATTGTACTGTTTTGGAGACGTGCTTATGCAACTCAGTGGGAATTACTTCGTACAAGCCTGGATTCGGATCATATGCTGTGTGCTGATTTTCACTGATTGTAATGCATCAACACTGTAGTACTTTTGTTTGAATGATAATAAAAAACTTTCTTGTACACAGTGAAAATAAGGTGAATGTGAGAAAGTACTGAGCTATGTTGTCTGTTCCTGAATCACAAAGAAATCTCTGGCTGCACTGGGCGCCGGGACGGTGAGAATATTCCTTACAATAAGCACAACGTTTGGACATACTCTTAAGTAAAGGTGACCCCGTTGACTGATAAGTAAAACACCTGTCATGTCCACAAAAATAACCCCCAAAAAACCAGAAAATCCTATTCTCATCCCTGACTCATTAAAGAAATATCCGCCAGCACCCGTGAGAGTTCGTTTTTGTACTTGGGTACCCGACCTTGGGTTACTGCCGTTATGACAGCTGAAACTGCCGAATGGCTCCAACAGCCTATGAAGTTCTGCATAACCACTTTTCATTTGAGTCACGTGTGTTGGAGCAGGGAAACATTGAAAACCTGCAGGACTGCAGCCCTTGTGGACCTAGTACATGGGCCTGTCACAGGGGCTTAGTGGCTGCTACTTACTGGCTGCATTGTGTCCCACAGCGAGGATGAAGTCTGAACACTGCAGCTTGTTCCCAGAACTCAGTGACTCGGAGACTTCAGGGCTCCAGTGCAAATGAACCTCCCTGATGGATGATGATAAGAGTTAGATAAACAGGAAGATTTTAAAAATGTTTGTGATGCAAAATAATCAGTTAACAACATAAACAACATGTAAATCCTAGAAAGATTTTTAAGGTTCTCCCCATGCTTTCTAATTAATGTAATTCCTTAATCTTTTCAGTTAAAACATTTAAATCTCTTAAAGCACAGTAACTAAAACATCACGAACATGTTTTTAACAAAGCTTTCATGACCAATTCGTGTTTATGTTCCCTATGTTATTCAGCAAAGTGTTTGTGTTGGTGAGCACCATCAGCCCACTCACAACATAAATGGGATGGGAAAAATAATACAAAGACGTCACTCTCCTAAGACGCACAACAAATTACAGCCCCCACAATGACCACATCCCCTGACAGTCGCTTCGACAAACATCTTCATAAAGGGAAATTAAGTGCTGTTGCATTAGTTTGTTAGTTTTAATTTGTTTGGTTTGAGCTGCATGTCCATCATTACCTGTCACATTTGAAATTTTAGCTTGCAGTTAATTTGAATAAGTAATTTAATTTTACATGTTCATTATTTACAATAGTATAAGCGTACTTAAAACTGGACTGTACCCATGGACCTTACCAAGAATACCAGCTATTCAATGGTTTTAAATTAACATTACATTAGTGATTTAGAGTTTGTAAATAAAACCTTGTGGACGTCATGTCTATGCAGAAGGCAGGAGCAACATTAAATCATTACAAGCCGATCGGCTTCATCAAGCATAGGAAAATATGTTGACTTATGGCACTTCCATCAGATTCACTCAGCTGTTTTTGTTTTGTTTTTTTAATGCAGATGAAAGAAGACCATAATGACACTTAATGGAAAATGATCACCACTGGTGTGTGAGCGGATTAATCATGCTACTTTGGTGTGTGGTAATGCTTCAAGATGGAAAAAAATGTAACATGCAAGATAATAGATAAAGGTTCATATTTACAAATTCTTCAGTAAATGATGTTAAGCACAGACGTGTTGACCAAGGCTACAATTCTCTTCTGAAGCCATGCAAGCAAGGTATTAGCAGAAAATGCTCAAAAGCAGAGCTTCAGTCAGGGTGTCTCGCTCCGGAGGGCTGCAGTCCTGCAGGTTTTAGATGTGTCCCTGCTACAACACACCTGATTTAAATTAATCTTCCCTCAACAGCTTGTTGTCAAGTGCTGCCAAGTATGATGGCCCATGAATCTGATTCAGGTAGGAAACATCCAACCTGAAAGACAGCACCCTTCAAGGAGCAGCACTTATTAAATCCACCAGCGCTAGTCCAGCTTTTTCTGTGAAACTGTCTGACTTCAAAAAGTTCTGCAGCCGATTATTCACCTAAAATGACAACAGAGTTTACAGTAAATATGTCTTTAATGTGTATTTTCTATATTCTAACAAAACGTTGGAATCCAGGCGAGATTAGCAGACTTCTAATATATATTTAGCTGGTCCTACTTCTCCAGTTTAAATCTGGGGTGAGGATTTTTACACAAATTATTTTATTCGCAGTTGAATTGTTTAATATAATGTACGGTAGGAAATTAAAGGGTTCAACATTATATTATATAAGGGTTTATACGGTGCCTCATCAATGAGGTGAAGTGAAACCACACTGAAATCTCGTGTCATGTTAGCTACGTTAGCAAACAGCTACACAGGAAGGTGCCTGTCCAGGTGCCACGCGTGACACAAATCAGTTAAAAATACGAGGAAGATGTCTACATTCTACTTCACCTAAACGGGAATATTAAATTTCAAGTAACTTATTAAACATTTCGTTTTGTGCCTTCCTGTCTCCATGCTACGTTGCTAACGTAATTCACCTCTTTTCCTCCAGTTCTCTGCGGATTTGTTGATCTTCTTCGTTTTCATCAAACTCTTCTTCCTCTTCGTCCACAGCCCGAGAATAAACCGACAATACTTCACCAAAAAACGTGGCCATATTCGCAGAGTATGGAACCAAAACGAAAGTTTAGCTAGCGAAGCTACCTGAAGCTTTAACTGGTACACAGCACTTCCGCCAGAAATGCCAACAAAATAAAAGCGTCCGAGCAACGTTTGGTCCTTCACAATAAAAGCGTTAATTCCAAACAAGGATTCTATGGACCACTTGGTCATGGTCGAAGGTCAAAGTGAATCTTGTTAAGGCCTTCTGACTAAATCAAGTGTACGGCTTATATACATGCACTGTTACAGGCTTAACATTAACATAGGCTTAATTTATGGGGAAACTGCAGATGAATAGAGGAAAACCAATGAAGCACCAATTATTTCTTCCTTGTAACAATACGTCTTGGCAATAAATCGTATACAGTTGGAAAGCCTGTTTATTTCCCTTTCAAATGGTGCCACATTTCTAAGGAAATGTTTAAAACATTTAGTGGGATGAGCAGCAGCATAGTGTATGAGGTCTCCCACACTGTGGAGATATGGTACTGCCACAGGTTGCAGAATCTTATCAGGCGCCAGTCAGGTATCTGCTTAGTTGTCAAACTAACATGGTCTTTATTGGAAATGTAACTAAATGTAATTTCCTTAACAAGAAGGCCTCAGTTTGATGCTCTAATGTCTCCTTGTAATCCAAACAACACTCAAAAAAAAAAAAAAAAAAAAAACTCAACAGGATCCTCAAGATGCAATTGAACAGTTTACTTAAAACCAAAGTATTAAAAATAAAAAATAGAATTTTGAGAGAACAAGAGGCCAAAAACTGTGCAGCTCTAGTCCACGCTTGTCTGACTGTCTGGTCCGGTAACAACCGTCACCCCGGTCCTTACATGCCAAATGCAATCTTATATCCAAATCTCTTTAGAGTTGCTGTATCCTCCCTGAAGTTACATAACATTAAATAAAGCATTTTAAAGTATTCGTCTTATTTTCTAGATCAAACTAAATAACACACATATTTTAAAAATATTGAAAACAAACATTAAATTTTTACCTTAATGACTTAAACTATTAATTTACCAAAAAAAAAAATGCATTTAGGCTTCTACAGTTAAAATGAAGAAGAAGTTTAACTTATTACTAATTTTTCCCAGTTTACAAAGACTAATTTTTCTGTTTTTAACTTTTTTTAAGTTTATAGTTGATAACAGAACACATTAACTGTTTTTTTGGAGCTTTATCTTTCATAAAACTGAAGGGAAAAACCTTATGGAGGTTGACTTTTTTTTTCTTTCTTTGTTTGTGTGTGTGTGTGTTATCTCAATTTAAAATAAGTTCTTTCTTTCTTTTTTTTCTTTTTTCTTCTGTCTTTAAGCAATATTCTGTTATTCAGTTTTAATTTTTCTGTTCATCTCATACCACGTATGCAGCTTTCAAAATACCTAATCAGTCTGATCCAGACTGCAGATGCTCCTTATTTCCTGCTGCATAACTTCATACACAAGATAGAGCTGAATTAATTTAATAACTTTCAGGGGTATACCATCAGTGTTAGATCATTTCTTAGCCAGAGACGTGATTACAGGAATCAGTGGCTATTCCAGGGTATATTTAGATTTGGGGTCATTGCTTTAAGATTGACCTGCAACATGTGATCCTATCCTCCAAAGCTTAATTTTTCCTGACTCATCCACAGAAATTCCTTAAATTCCTAGCCCACAGACAAACACAAAAGCATCATTTCTGACAATCCTTAAAAGAAACTTAAAATCCAGGTCTGTATTAAAGTCTATCATATGATTTAAGGCTGTGGCTCTCCAGTAGATTCACATATGTGAGGCTATTTAAAGCATACTGACTTAAAAAGGCAGAGGGATTAAAGCGATGATGCCTGATATGCTATTTTTCACTCTTTTGGCCAACCAAATGTAAACCTGACACACTACACAAACCTGCCAGCTTGTTATGGCAATGTATAATTAAGATGAACGGAAGAAAGCGGGAAAGCAGAAAGTATACTGGCTGATCATGTTTAGCATGGCTAGCTGGAGACATAAGCCAAGTCATATTAGGGAAAATTGGCCTCAAGCTGACTGCAGAGCATCCATCCTTTTTATTGTGTTGTATAATTTATTTTTCTGAAGGCAGTGCTGTGGGAGATGAGGAGAAAAACAGAAATGTGATGTTATCAGCATGGCCATAAAAATTCCTTATTGTCACCACAAAATGTCTAGTCTTAGAAAGACAAATTGGATCGCAGGGCAAAGCCGGGAGTTGAATGCAGAGTAAGCTCTATTAGCAGTGTGGTACAATAATGTATCAGGAGGCCATAAAGTCAACAGCAGAAAGGTTTCCTGTCACAAACTGGAGCAACATGCTAGGAGGAAGCTCCAGGCTGCTGTTAATATAACTGATGGTGTAGAGAGGAAGAGTGGGAGGCATGTTCTGCAGCTCAACAAACACTAAAGCCTCCCAGAAGCAACAAGGATGAGGATGCTGGTTCCATTTGTTTGTTTGTCCTAAAGTCAGGTCAAGAGCACCGGATTGACCAGATTATAGTGGCTGGCAGGATATTTAATGAGATGGGACTTTACTGATATAATTTATGTCAACACACACCTACACACACACATCCTCAGTCAGGAGCATTTTATGAATGCACAAAAATAATTTCTCAAAATGCTGTTATTGTATGAAATGCATATAAGATACACACAAAGAGTGTAAACGAGTTTTTTTCAAGGCAGATAAGAGTTTCCTTTCACCTTTGAGGAAACAGAATATAT
>JBAFTA010000017.1:29716136-29728168 GCA_036919975.1 Melanotaenia parkinsoni
GGGAGATTCTCATCATGGATGCAGCCGACAAACCTGCAGCAACTGTGTGATGCTGTCATGTCAATATGGAGCAAAATGTTTCCAACACATGTTGAATCTATGACGCCAAGAATTAAGACAGCTCCTAAGATAAAAGGTGTTCCAACCCAGTAACTAGCGAGGTTGATAACAATAAGAAATGTATTATTGAAGATGGAATAAGCTAATTCAAGCATATAACAGTATGTAGCAATGTGGCATCATTTTTGCAAAGGGCCTCTTCTGATTTTCAAACTTCTGCAGAATGGTGGTTGTTGTTCTCTTTGCTCAGTGGAATCAACCAACCAGAGATGACACCTCAGCTTCTGTTTTTAAAAGAAATTATACTAAGAGGCCCAAAGTGTGCCAAGAAAATATCTCCCCCACTTTTACAGCTTATGTTTTCATGAGAAATGCTTAAATATGTAAACGCAAATAGCACCCTGCTTGCATTTCAGAGAAACTTTAAAAGTTTATGAGTTGCAGTAAATGTAGGCCTGTTAGAGAAGAATAAACCTGTAATAAACAGCTTAGCACTGCTGTGAGCAGTCACTGGAAACCACTGCACCTTGCAAAGTCTATCTGTAGTATCAGAAAAGCACACCCTCCTGGGATAAAAAGAGGAAGAAAAAATCCAGATGAATGGCCTCATTAATTCTAAGTTAGGCTTGGGATAACTAGGCTATTCCCAAAGCAAACTTAAATAAAACATCCCTTTCTTTTAATTTTTTTTACTACCGCTTTGCATGTGTGACAGGAACTAAAAGAAAACGTTCACATTTCCAACAAATTTGTTCTAAAATCCATTACTTCCTTGTCACTGAATTCTGTTCATATCTTGACCTCTGACTTCTATCCATTCCTTACCCCTGACCTCAATTTATTCTTACCATTGACCTCCATTATTCTTAACCATTGACTGCCATCCATTCCTATCCACCATCCTGTCCCAGCTGTGGAATTCATCCCATTATAAAGCTCCAACATTCACAAGTCATCGACCTCCATTTATATCTACCCTCTGCATTCATTTATTTCAAGCCATTGACCTCCATTCATTCCTGGTCACTTTTCACTGCTAGTGATTGAATTCATCCACTCTGTTGACCTCCTTTCTTTCCTAATAGTTGACTTCCATCTACACCGAGCCGCTGATCTCCATTCATTTCTGTCCACTCTTAACCATTTACCCTCCATCCATTCATTCTTAGCATTCATTACAGAGCCTTATTGACTCCATGCCACTGTTGTATGACAACCATTCAATCCCTGTAACTGGTTTTTACCAGTTCCATGTCTGTGATCTTTATTTACTTGAAGCCGCTTACATGTGTCTATTTTCAATGACTGATGTCTCACCTAAATAATTTAATATTCTTGATCTCCTGTCATCCATTTGTCCATTTCTAGACACTGACTTCCATCCATCCTTGGACCATCCTTGGCCACTCCCCATCTCCTCAACCACACAACTTCAGTCTGTTTTTGCTGCTGACTTCTTACCATTACACTCCTCTGTAACTGCCATCATCCATTCAACCACTTTCATCACTCAAATTCACAGGAAGCCAGCTTTAAACATCTCATCCTTGTCTCCTGGCAAGAGAGATCTCCCCACCAGAATAAATAACACTGAACTCCAGCTTTATCAGGGCAAAATGTCTCAGAGACGTTGCTTTGTTACATTAACCCATCTCACTTATTATATATTTGTTTTATTTTTAAACTTTTCTTAGGTTGAAAACATGCAATCTTTTGCAATTTAATCTACAAATTGCTCCAAAGGCAATATATTTTTAAATGTAGAATGCATTAGTCATCTTTCTTTGACTTTCCTCCAGTTTCCCTGCAGGAAAAAAATGGTTTCATTCTTTTATGGCAATGAGATGAGAAAGATGGGCACTCTGTCCGTGCATCTTCTTAAGAGGGCAGTTTGCCAAAGATTGCTTCATATTCTCAGACCCCTTTTTGTTGAGGACAATTGAGAACACGGTGTCCTGGCAGTTGGCCAGCATACTGACAGATGCAGACTCACTTTGTCTGACCCTCCAATAGGACATGATGTGGCTTCATTACAGGGAGATGTTGAGTTTCAGGAAAGGGATGTCTAACGTTCATGCCTGTAAATCACACAGAAGGCTTGATAGGTCATGCACAGCTGACTTTGCTTTGTATGCAGCAGACCTGATTCTGTATTCATGGGACATGGTTTTCAGTTTAATACTTGACATAGTTCAAAAATCCCAATGCCCAATCCTCTATGCAAGTATCCTTGAGAAGGTCATTTTTACTCACCAAGAGGATTGGTTAAGGTAATCAAAATCTATTAAGAGATTTGCATATTACATAATATCACCTATTGGGAACTGTATCAAGCCAATCTCTATCTATTTTTTCTGGTTAGTTCAGTTTATTGCACATTTACTGAAAACTAGAAAGAATATTGACACAAGCAAAAGGTTAACAAAGCATGTATGTATTATGCATTTATTTATAAAGATTTAATATTACATGTTTTCCTTTAATAAGGCAGATTATATGAACTCCATAAAGATAATGTCACTGCAAAACATTCCAGTTCGCATAATGCCATACATTTACAAGGAATTCATATAATAAATGTTTTTATTAGGCCCACAATGAACGATCAAAAAAGACTGGCTTTAATTGAAAGCCTCTGTTGGAAGAATTCTCAGTTTATTACATATCAGAGAATACATTATAAATACTTAAAAATTAAAATACTGTCTAAGCGCACAAACTTGAACTATCTGACACTTTTAAGGAAAAAAGTTTGTACTAGAGCAAACTACAGCAAAAGGTCTTGCATCCTGTCAAGCTATCTAAAGCTACCTACAGATGTCTAACAGACATTGGAGGACAGTATTTTATGTAAATATGCTAAGTCACTTAATTGAAGAAAAAAGTACTACGCAAACAAATAAGCTGTTTCTATAGCATATATGCAGCTTTGCACTGCCTAACAGCACCACAACATCCATTATAGTCTAACTACATACTGGTAGTGTGTCAGAAGACATGCCAAGGAAGTTCAGCGAGCCATTAAGATCTGAGTTGTATCACCAGCTCTTAATAATTTAACACAACCATGTGTCACATCCCAAGGAGGAGTTAAACTTTAAACATCATTGAGTTTTAAATAAGGCAGGGGAAGAGGAAAAGGTCCAAAAGTCAAAGCAGGCAAATACTTTACAGTCCCATAAGGATACTGGTTGGCTAAATAGGAAGGTGTGTGGCTGCACAGCTAACCTGTGTGTCACTATAAAAGGGTTACTACTAGTGTTACCTATAGTGTTACCTCTAAGCCTACTATTCTCTTCATTCTGCATTTTTCCTATTTAGGTCATCTACAAGCAGCGGAGATGGGTGTTGGTGTTTTTTGTGCCTTATTGCTTTTCCTGTTTATTCCACAGTCTCTTTCCCTGAAGTTGCGCTAAGTTAACAGTCTACAGGAACCGTCTCGTGCGGCGCCTGTTTGTCCTCCGCCTCCACGTCTCCGCTCTCCGTGTCCTGGCACGATAGCTTCTCCTCACGTCTCACCGGCCGGACGATGACGCACGGCCTCGCAGGCTCCCCGCTCGCCCCGGCGCGTGCGGGGCTGCGACTGTCGCGCTCGTATTCTTCCTGTGCGCGCTGGATCTTCCTTTTCCGAAGCTTCCTCTTGTGGAAGTGGAACGTTGCCAGGGAAACGAGGATGATCCCCACGAGCACAGCCACCAGCACGAGGAGCGCGAGGGTGGAGGAGAACGGCGGAAAGAAGCTGAGCTGCTCCGTGCAGGTGCCGTTACTGGCTGGGAAGCCTCCGTGACAGCGGTGCAGCGGCACCGACAGCCCCGAGGCCTCAGCGGTTCTGGCGGTCATCCGGTCCACCTTTTACCCCGACCACGCTTGTCTCTTTCTGACCCTGTACCCTTCGTGCTCTCCGGGCTCAGCGCGGTGACACCGACCCGCGCATGTGGTTACCTGCACCGAAAAGAAGAAATATGAGACCCGCTCAGTTCAGGTCCAGCGGAGACATAAGAAACCAGCCCACTAAAAACAACCTCATATGCTGGTCCGGGCGACATTAATTAAGACCAGTGCCAGTCAATTAATGTGGGAAGTGCTCACTATTTGACTCTAAATCACAATGTTCAACAGAATGAAGGAAGAATAATCTAATTCCCGGTTTGACAGAATGCTATAGGGTAGATGCCGGAACAATATACATTATCTATTCTAATGAGCGGGCCTTCGAGAAAAAGCCTGAACACTAACCATCATTTTCTGCAAGCAGCAGCATCTCAACACTAGAAAGTCATCTTTACGCAGAGGATTTTTTTTTTCACTATTTCCACCCCAACAGAGTAGATTTTTTTTTTTTTATTTAAAAAGGAGAAACAACACTGAATTCTTACCTGATGAAACAGTCAGCAGTGAAAACAGTCCGTGAATGGATAGCTGATATGTGTAAACTGGATCGCGGTGACGCATTTCAAACAATGAGATGCTGGCGCTGAGCTCCGGTCATTTAGGATGCTTTGATTGCCGCAATCCGCTCAGTCTGCGTCCAGGACAGTTCCCCACCTAAATATTACAGGTAGCGGGGAAAATTCTTCGGTATGCATCAAAGTAGGGTTTGAGGGAGGAGAAAGAAGAAAGGGGGGAAATGCTTTTAAAGTGAGGCTGTGACTGGTTTTCCGTGAAAAGCGTCTCTCCTCCGGTCATCCGCTGCTCCACTCAGCATCTGAATGAAGAGCTGCAGCTGCATTATAGGTCCCGTATAGCCCACCAGTCAGCTGGCAAGGGTGTTATCCCCCCGTGAGACGTAGTCTTTGTGAAACATTGAAGAGCTTGCTTTTCGACTAAACGTTATGCATTATGGATAATAACTAACTCAAACAGCGATTACAGAGGTTTTAGACCCTGATCTGTAGCCACTGAAATACATGAGGGTGTGGTCAGTAAAATGCTGCAAACCTCCATGGTTTGAAGATTTAAGCCTCATTGTGATGGATTATAACAATACAGATATGGGCGTTATAAGCATTCATAATAGAAAGTTAATACACAGATCTGCATATGTGCTACAAAAACACAACTTTGTGTTTATCATACATCTACAGCTGAAAAATGTTTAAACATGTTATTATATTAATCCAACATAACTGTCTCTTTTCACTAAACACATTTATAGTCAGTAGCTGTCTGCCTTGGATCCCAATGCCATTTACAAAGCAGCCACACAATACCCTCCCAAAGTTCAGTTTTTTAACATGTTTACTTTCTGGCAGAACTGACTAATAAACCCAGATCTGCACTGGCAATTACACCTTTGTTACTCTAATAGCTAAAAGATATGTTCCAGGACAAGTTTAAGAACCTTTATAGGCACTTATTTCTACAATCAGACAGCTCATACTCCATATTTGTTGCAACTACCACAGTTTTAACCATAATTTTTGCTATTTTCCTTTGGGTAAATAAAGTGTTTTTCATTTTTATATAATTTAATTTTAACTAGGGGTGGGTCTTTCACACGTTGATAACCATTAATTAAGAGTTAATTAAGACACAGAGTTCAGCTAAAGCTGCGTCCCAGTTCAGGGTCTGCACACTTCGAAGTGCGGATTCGTGGCTACATGTGTCATAGTGGTGCTCCAAGCATTGTCCCAATTCAAAGGAGCCTCTGAATCCACCCTAGAAACCTGCATTTCGTTTGACCTCAAACGAAGGCTGCTGCTAATGCACACAAGATGGTGGGAAATGAGCAACTAAGCTCGGTTTTCTTATTTTGTTTATTTGTTGTTGTTTTTAACCACGGTTTAGTAGAAATGTGACAAAACCAAGTACATTAAAAACAAGTTTGTTAATTGCTGGCATTCAAATTCTGTAATATTTGTGGTGTGAAGTGTCTCATGGCTGGATGACAACAGATCCTCAGACAGTTTTTTTGTTTCTTGACTCTTTTTTTTTTATTATTTTAACTTACATTATCACTCGGTTGGTGTTAATGTTCAATAAAGTGTCCTAAACAGTAATTTCAGTGGATTAAATGATTGAACGTCCCATATTGTTGCGATGGGAAATTCTCGTTGGCCATGTAGGCCGTCCTGTTTCATGATTATTGAGCGGACTTCAAAGTGTGCAGACTACGTAGGACACTCTGTAGGCTACGTAGGACACTCTGTAGGCTACGTTGGACAATCTGTAGCCTACGTGGTCTGCACAGAAGTGTGCAGACCCTAAACTGGGACACAGCTTAAATCAGTAATGCTAATTTGGTGGCATATTTAGCGCGTTTTCAGACCCAGTATTGTCCAAGAAGCGACTTGTGACAAATCTGGTGACGTTTTCTGGTGTCATTGGAGACTTTTGGAAACTGACTTGAAACGTTTCTCTTCTCATATCTTAACGTAACTCTTTTCAATGAGTAGTGCTGCCGCCCCTCCCCCGTCCAAAAGCCCTCCCAGCTACAGGAGACGTTCACCATGACCAGACTGAAAATGAAAAGCTGACACTGGCTGATCCTGCTTTGGCTTACCAGATATTAATACCTATTAAAAGTGTGGACGAAAACATTTAAAAAGTTAAAAGTACAGTAACATGTTGTACACAATCAGAGAACAACCAGAGCTGCTAGTTAAAGCACTTAAAATGAAACTAACTCTAACTGTTCAGTTTTGGCCAGGGAAATTTTCTATTTCTGAAGTGAAATGTAATTAAATGTATTTTCCAGACAGTACTAGAGCTTGCATTTACAATATTAGTGTCTGTGTCTATCATTTGAGTCAGTTGCCACTAAAATCCATTTAAATAAAAAAAAATGTTGCTTTTTGGTGCTAATATTGTTATGCAATTAAAATGTGATTATTCAAAATTAATTACATAGAAAGCCTCTAGACTTACCCCTTATATTAACACAAAAAGCGAAAGATAAACTGTATAAAACTTGTTTGAAATGACTTTCAGATGGTGCAGTTATCAAAGGAAAATAAGTTTTTTCATCCATTCATTCAAAATACTTATTACAAGATACACCAGTTCCCAAACAATTGGCATGCTGTGTAAAATTTAAATAAAAACAATGCAATGATTTACAATTCTCATAAATATTTTATTCCCAATTGAACACAAACAAAAAATGAAGACATTTTATCATTTGATGAAACATAAGCTCATTTTAAATTTGATGGCAGCAACAAATCTAAGTTAGAAAAGGGTCAGCAAAAGGCTGGACAAGTAATTGGCATAAATGAGAAAATAACTGATATTTGACCACTAATTTGGTTGATTGGTAACAGGTCAGTAAGATGACTGGGTATAAAAAGAGCATTTCAGAGAGACAGAGGTAGAGCTGGACATCTGAGACAAACTATTTAAATGTAGTGAAATAATTTCAGAAGAATGTTCCTCATTGTAAAATTGTGAAGACTTTGAAGATGTCATCATCTACACTGTACAATATCTTTAAACGATTTTGAGATCAAGACTGTTGAGCAGCTAGAATCCTGCATCAGACCAGAATGGGACATTTCTTTCTCTCATCACTTCCCAACAGAGCCCCCTGGTAACATAAAAAAGAAAAGGAAATGGACATCCGTTAGTTAAGTGCACATTTGTGGCAATTATTATTTAATTATATTTATAATTGAGTTGAATTACAGTATTGTAACTCAGGTTCACCTAGCTGAATAGTTTACTATAAAACAACAAACTTGGTGGGACACCAGGTGACCCACAGTGAGTTTGTCCCCCAAAAATTACAAATCCCATCAAAAGTCTGCCTACACTATGGTAACCCTTGGAGGACATACTTCCTACTCAAAAACCAAAAACATTTTATACCAAAATGGTCTATTGATTCTCTTCTTCTTCTCTGGTTTGTTTCTCTCCCTGGTCACATGTCAGCTCTTCTGCTCAGCACTGCCCTGCGATTTCCAGTAATAAACCTCCGTCTTCTGCGACAAGCAACAGATAGCTAAGCTCCCTGAAAACTGACCATATTACGCATCGTGCAGTCGATATCATGCAATTTGATTTGATTTATCACATGATTGATCACAACAGGACCCTTAAAGGGTCAATAAGTGGAAATTAATAATTTCTAGATTAATGTAAGAATGTAAAAAATCCCTGTGTGAAGACAAAATGTTTGTTTTGCTCAGTGTGTTTGCACAATCGTTTGCAGACGAGGTAAGTTCAGGGTGGAGGAAGAGGTGGAGGTTTTGGTCTGTAGGCATAACCCAGCAAACGTTGTGGTGAAACCATTTTGCTTTTTGCTCCCTTAAGTAAGAGACAATTAATTCATGTGCTGAAATCGGACAGTTTGAAATGAAAAAAAAGAGAAAAATGCAGACATTGTGCAAGTTGTTGTAATCTATTGCCACAACTTGATCGTGCACGGCCACAAGTTAATTGTTTTTCCTATCAGTGTCACCAGATGGGCTCCGTACTTCCCAGACATTTATGGGCAGTTGTTAAAAGAAGAGGAGATGCTACACAATGGTAAACATCACCATGTTTAATCATAAGAAACAATAAAAACCATTTTGTGACAGCAGCCTGTCCTGTTCCAACGTTTTAGACATGTTTTGCTGCCATCAATCAAAAATGAGCTAATATTTTTCATGAAATGGTAAAATGTCTCAGGTTCAGCACGATATGTTGTTTCTCTTCAATGTGAATTAAATATTTATTAGATTTGCAGATCACATTCTGTTTTGATTTACATTTGATACGGTGCCCTAACTTTTCTGGAATTGGTGTTATAATCTTTGGCCTGTTTTGCAACACTTTTCCATTTACAATTCCTTTAGTTGTGAGAAGGTTTGATGTTTTACGTATATTCTAATACCTCTGTCAGCATTTCCCACCATATTTTGAAGTTCTTGTGAAGATAAATCTTTGGTCTGAGGTAAACATACCTTGATACCGTTTTACTCATTCATAGAATAACTGTAGATACACTCTGCTGTCCTTTTTGGGCGGCAAAGGCTTTTCCTTAATACATTTAAACAGGCAGGTCAGATTGCTTGGATCACTGTGTAATCACAGACTCTGTACTTTGCACTTTCCAGCAAACGTTGTAAATCCCTCTCCTCACCTGTGCCTCACCCTACTTACACTCTCTCCAGTCTCTGCTTCCCTGCCAGATGGTCAGCAATACTAACCTTGTTGAGATCCAGCGTTTTCTTGTGTTTCAGACCTCCTGTTATCAACCCTATCACGTCCTTGGATTTCTCTTGCCTGACCATGCCGGATTTATTCTTGTCAAGTATCTATCTAGATATTGACCCCACTTGGAACGACCAGAGTTTTGCCTGCCCCTGACAATTAGTCCTATCTCTGCCTCTCTGTGTATGACCATTACCTGCCCTCATGACAATGCTTTTGGACACTGGATTCATACTTTGATGTCTGGAGTTTTTGCAGGTTCCTGCACCACACAGTCTATCCAGATCCTCCCGCCACACTCCATCGGACTGCTCCAAGTTCTCTCTTGCTTCACTAAACCATATTCTGTTCAAACCTTAAAACCTGTGTGAGGCTGAATTTCCGGGTCTTCAGGAGAAACCATTACATAGGACAGCATCAGACCATTCATGCCAGAGGTTTAAATTAGACAGGTGAGGTTGTAATCAATGTAACCAGAGATCTCTGTTTCTAATCTTATAGATCTAAAGGGTTGATAAATTTATAAGCACGCTAACTTTTCAAATGCAACTAATTGCTTTTTTAAAAATTACTTAAAGGAATAAAAAGACCAAAAACATTTAATTTCTAATATATGATCTTTTTGGTTCAAAGAGGGTCAAGGATGAACATAGTTTAAAAGTTTAAAAGTCTGCGTGAAGTTCATATTTCTTAACACAACTGGCCAAATATTTTACAATAAATCTTACTAAATTAGACCATTGCTCGCTTGCTGTAGACTTTTATAGGGAGGAAGGGCCGAGGGAGAGGAGAGAGTAGGCGGCGATTTACATGAACGTACATAAAGACACGATCAGACCGGCGGGTAAACATGAGGCTGGAGATCCACACAGAGAGACGCTGTGTCATGTCATGCTATACTAGATGGAATTACACCTCTAG
This sequence comes from Melanotaenia parkinsoni, assembly GCA_036919975.1. Taxonomy (NCBI): domain Eukaryota; kingdom Metazoa; phylum Chordata; class Actinopteri; order Atheriniformes; family Melanotaeniidae; genus Melanotaenia; species Melanotaenia parkinsoni. The sequence continues at coordinate 29,726,253 of JBAFTA010000017.1, forward strand.
TTTTCATAGAGTGATCCTTTTAATTCATTCCATCAAGAAATGATGACTTTCTGCTTATTGCCCCTTTAAATAACATTGTTATTCTTATGATTTCATTATTTCTTCTTAGTGGGTGTTTTACTGATTGGTTTTTCCTCACTGCCCTTCAGACACCATCAGTGGGCCTGGCTCACTCATTCCTGGAGGTATCCTCAATGCACAAGAAGATTATTTTTCTTTTTGGGGGGCAATGTAGTCTCTCTGTTGAGACCTGGGACCCTACAGGAAATACAATGAAATGATTTTTTTCTAAAAGATGGGAGGGGGAGCGAATAGAAACTGAGAGAGGGGAAAGTGAGTGGAGAAAGTACCATATAAATGTCGACAGAATCTGGTTTATAACCATACTTTGACCTGGAGGGATCTTCTTTTGTTTTGTTTATTTTGTGAAAAACTAATAAAAAAAAGAGGCCTAAAGAAATCTCCTCACTTAAACCACGACCGAGCAGAGCTCAGCTCCTCCTCGACTGCTGCAGACGGTGTGACATGTACTCCAAATATAGACGTGTGGGTGAAGGAGAACAGTGAGGAAATGCTTCCACAATGAGGCCACACCTCAGCCTACAGAAGCTTTCATGCTTTGTGAAAAATGCTATAAGTCCATGCAAAAACAGTTTAATACAAGTGCAGATAAACAGTAGATGATTTGTAGCTTTACTTCTGAAACTCACATTTAAGGATACTGTATAAATTAAAAAGAAATGATTAAATTTTTAATGTGTAGCTGATGGATGCTACTCTCCCGTGATGCAATGCACAAAGCAAATGAAGGCCATGCACAGCTTGAAAACATTAAAACAGAAGAGCTTTGCACTCTGCCGTCTATCTTTCCAACCAATCACAAACACCTTGTTGGGTTTGCACTTTTTTATTTATCAGTTTCACCTTCTTCCCCCTCTTTACCCATTATATTGTTTGCATTGCCTTTCCTGCTCTTATTTGTCTGGTTGTGGTTCTAGCTGTTCCTGATATTCAGATCTTCACTTTAGAGTCTTCACATAGCATAATTGTTATTTCATGTTTGTTTAATGTGGAGGGAGGAATGTGCCACAATGAAATGCTTAAATACAGCATGAAAAAATAAACTGCGGCTCAGTGCTGTCCCTTTCAGTGCTTTGACCGGTTGTGTGTGTTTTAGGTATTGTACAACGCAACATTATCCTGTTGGGCTAATAAGATCTACAGCTGGCAGCAACGCCCAAAAATAGGATTATACAGCGTGCCGACTGTCCCGTCTGATCTTCTTCGCTTCCTGTGGAACTCATGAGGCCCACCGACCCTCTGTGGATTACCATCTCCACAGGGAGATGGCACAGTTGTTGCAAGGAAAGGAAGCAGCAGCGTTCTAGCGAGGCTACGTAGGCGGTCACCGCTTGTCAGGGTTGAGGCATTGATGAGGACCCAAATGCAGGCTGACGAAGAGGAAGGAGGTAGACTGGTCCAAAAGTTAAATGTTTTAATAAAGAAGCACTGGAGAACATAGGAAACACAGCAGGTACATGACATAAAGACTAAAATGAACTGGCAAGGTGAAAAGGAAACTAAGGCCTATATACACACAGACTAATGAGGAATAGGTAAAGTGAATGAGGAAATTAAACCAGCTGCACTAACAGCAGGAAGCAGAAAGTAAAACAGAATGCACAAGCCAAAGAATCACAAACTAAGACAAGGAAACTTAAACCCACAGATTCTAACAGTCACTGGCCATCTCCACTACGCTGCTCTTAACACGGATGTGTTTTCTCAATATTAGTTTCTGGTCTCTGTCATGCTTGGCGCTCTCACCATCCCACACTTAGAGAATACACCTTCTTCTCTTCAGTTCACCATTCCTATTCTAGATTAGATTATTTCTTAACTAGCAGCTCGCTGAT
>JBAFTA010000017.1:29753812-29766038 GCA_036919975.1 Melanotaenia parkinsoni
GGGGAGGTTCGAACCTGGGGGGTGGTGGCCTTTCTGTGTGGAGTTTGCATGTTCTCCCCGTGTATGCGTGGGTTCTCTCCGGCTTCCTCCCACCATCCAAAGACATGCACGATAGGTTAATTGGTTATTTTAAATTCTCTCTCCCCTAGAGAGTGTGTGTGTGTGTGTGTGAATGGTTGTTTGGCCCTGCAACAGACTGGTGACCTGTCCATGGTGTACCCTGCCTCTCACCTGTTAATGCTGGGATAGGCTCCAGCTCACCCGCAATGGAATAAGTGGTCAAGATAATGAATAAAATCAGATGGTATTTTTCACTGCTGTCTATCAGCTGATTGCTGGCAATGACATCATATGCCAGTCTAGTGACCTGACTGCACAGATAGTCTTCAAGATTATGTTTTATTACACACAGAATTCCTTCAGCTCCTTTAACAAACAACTGATCTGAAAGTTTGAAACTGGGGGACCTTCCCCACTGTGCCAGATTGCAAACCACCCTTTCATCCCCACGAAGCCAGGAAACTGACCATATCTAAAACCAGGTATCGAGGTGGATCGGTTTGAATCTGTGCGTCCACCCTTCCTCAAGTTTTTTATGCTTTGTAGTCAAGCATAAGCTCAACTTCTTTACTAGTCCAAAGAAATGTTTCTCTTTTGCTTCGCAGTGAATCCTCAGCCATCTTATCTTCTCAGCTTCCGATGTGAACTTCCTGCAACACATAGTGAGCCTTTATCTGCGCATGTGTTGTTGTGCTCTAGCTTTGGAGTGTTACTCTTTAGCGCCCCCACTGCCTTGTAGTATGTACTACAGCGGTGTCGTGGGGATGTTGGAGCCGTTCTCCTAGTTTTCGCCACCGTTTTCACACCTGAACCGGCTTCGGTGCCATGTGGACACAGCCTGGATGGGATGGTTCTTCTGGGTGGCTTAGCAAGCCAAATGCAAATTGTGTAAATTCTTCATGTCATGAATTTACATAAGAACAGGCAGATGATGAAGCGTTAATAATTCCAAATTAAAGTACCATGTTACAAATTAAGTGCAACCACAAACCAAATCATCTAAGTAAAGTAAACTTCTAGCATCTGCACGGCACCAGTGAAGGAACACACCAGCAGCAGCATTAGAAAAATAAGACAGAGTATTAAAAACTAAACAACTTAAACACTAACCTATGCTAAAATAAAAAGTAAAACCAAACCATATAAAACCAACTAAAATAAACAGCAGCCAGTGCTGTCCCTAAAAACAACACACATAGAACAGTACGCTTCTTAAGAACACAAAAAAGGTCCATCTCACCAGCAGGCCAGGTGATGAAAGCTCATAGTAGAGCTTGCCCACACTGGGTTTTAATAGTCACAACCTGCAGTCACACCTGCCACCAATCAGTTCCTCCTGACTGATCTCCAGCCCTGTGGATTAATTTCCAGCCACTGCAGCCTCCTAGAGGCCGACTGCTACAATCGCATGCTGGGCTCACAAGCCAAAAGCCAGATCCTTACTGCTCCTTAGGGTAAATTCTCCTGTCTGTAAGGAAAGGTCCATCAAATGTTCAGTCGATAGTGAATTAAACAAAGTTCTTGAAGTGGCCAGTCTTTTTCTTTGATGAAGGCCTGGAATATGCTACATGGGTGATTAGCAACTAAATAGAATATCAATCAATACACTTCACCAAAGCTATCCCTCTGTTGGAGATGGTCTCATGAGGGATGATGGGACGAAACCTATTAAAAAGTCTTTTTACAGTTTACAGAGGCAAAGACACAGTAATGCTGATCACCGCTAACCTCACATGGAACTTACACAACACAAAATATTCAGCTGGAGAACCACACATACTAACATATGATACCACATATACTAGCTTTTTATGTTCTAGAATCAATTTTAATGTTAGAACATAAATGCTTTAGTAATTTGGGGTAAATATGGAGTTTATCATGAACTACAGTGAAAATTAACTATAATATCAGGATAAATTATACCCAATTGACAGGAACTGGTTTTGGACTGGGAACAGTTGGGTACACCAGTAAATTGAACACTTTGGACACACAGGACCATCCTTGATGAAAAGGAAGTTGACACCAACCTTACTCTGCCAGGAAGCATGCTCAAACTTCAGCACACTTTACTCAGTCCTTCCAAATTTCTCTGACCACCTCTCTTTAACCCACATTCTCCAGCGAGGTCAGAAAAAGTGCAAAACCCTGTTTGGTGACATCTGCAGAAACATATTGACCCCTGCTCAATAAAAGAAAATCACATACTACTGATCAATGTGGGAATGGAAAATTAATTAACTCATGACAACAAACTTCAAATTAAAATGTTCTTCAACCAACTATTAATCCAAGGGTGTCCACATTTACACAACCTACTTATTGTAGGTTTTTTTTCTGTATATTTTAATAAACAGATTTGTTTTTTTACAAGCAGAGCATTCTGCATCAGCAGACCACACTGAGGTGTAAACAGGATTCATGAGTTTTGTAATGTCCATCCAGCTGTTGGCTCAGTCTAACATGCAGATTTTCTCATTCATGCTGGACTGAAAAAGCTAAGAAGTGCTTGAAGTGAAAGCGGAGGAGATGGATTTCCAGGCAGTGAAATACATTTATTGTTGTAGACATTTTTTAATCAACAGCAACACAATAGAAATATAATCTCTCAGGTTTACTTCCTGCGCAACAAAACTTTTCAATTACATCATGTTGAAGTTGATGTTTTGCCAAAACTGAATCGGTACACAAGACAGTAGAAAAACTACCAGACAAAAAGCCAGTTTTAAAAGAAATTTCAAAAGCTTCTTTCTTTAAATATCCAAGTCCCCCTTTACATCTGACCTCCTCCTTCTTTCTTCTGCTTGGGTTTCTTCTTCTTTTTCTTGGTAGAGCTGCTGTCAGTCTGTGTTTTGCTTTTTTTGGCTGTGTCGGGCTGTGAAGCCGCGGCACCATCAGCGGGTCGTTTCCGTTCAGCTTTCTTTTTATTTCTCTTTTTAGCTTGTCCTTTCTCTGGCCCTGATTGGTCAGTGGAGACTGGCTTGTCTGATGCTGACTCCATAACAGGTTTATCGCGCTTTTTCCGTTTTTTGGACTCTGGCAGAAAACCTTTCTTCTTCTTGGGAGCTGGGTCCTGGTCAGTCTCTTGGTCTGGCTTTGCCTTATCAACTTTGGGCTTCCTATCCATGTGAACATGAGCATACAAAAGGTCAATATGAGGGCTTTATACTGCTGATATTAGCTTTAAGAGACAATAATAACTAAAAAATAACTCACATCACTCCAAAGTGTTTCACCACAGCCCAGTAGGTGTCCTCCAGCTTGCCAGTCTTGTTTAAACAGACCTTGCTGGTCATACACAGCAGGACCTTATGGAGGGGCTCCAGGTCCACAGACAGCTTCTAGAAACAGAGTTTTTAAAAATGTTTATTTATTTTTCTACACAAAAGACTGAGACCATACTAACCATTCCCACCTACCTGCTGGTGGACGTGCTTGACCAGGAACTGGCAGAGCTCCAACGCTTTCACCACCTTCTCTTTTGTCAGCTTGCTCTCGCCTGGTTGATCGACCTGCACAAGACTCTGAACGAAGACAAAGAGGTTACACTTCCCCGTGCTGGTCCCATCATTCATTTTTAATTTGACTGATAAAAAAAACATTGATTTGCAGAAAACTTTAAAGCCTACTGTTGATTGTTGGGACACACCAATCAGGTACCAAAAAAAAAAAAAAAAAAACTGATACTGATTTTGTTTTTTAATCAAAGAATTGACAATATTAGGAGCTACATTGCATGTTACACAGCAGCAAAGAGTGAGAATAGGTATACAGCGGAAACCTATTACCCCCAAAGCCCCCAAAAAATGGGCTTTTTTTTTTTGGAAAGACAAGAAACTATCAACAGCAAAGTGATATTACAAGAAAACAACACTGAGTCCCTCTAATTTCTGGTTTAAAACATGGAGCCATAAGACTACAACAGTAATCAGTGAAAACATGACATCCTCTTGTGCACAGTTCTGACAATTTGCCTTATATGAACAAAACCCTACATGCCTCACTTGATCACCGGTAGAAAGCTCTAAAATCAGTAACAATAAAACAATATGTTTGAACACGGGGAACGACCATGCTGATAAAAAGAAATATAAGACAATAAACAGAAAAATAGGAATAGCAAAGTTACAATAATTAAAACATCAATGAAATAAGATCAAGTTTGCTCTTGTGGGGGTGATGAATAAGATCCATTTGTTCCAAATTTGGTGAAATCGGTCCTTCTGAATTCTTATTTGGTAGGTCAGTTTTTTCCACCCTAAAAATCTCTAAAATAATTCCAATCCACTCATCCAGGGTTGGTTGAACCAGGCTCAACCAGCTCCTTGTAATGTAAAGTAGTTGAAGCAACTTGACGTCACTTCTATGTTTCAGAAAGGTGATATTTGAGCCGCATAATAATAATTTCTAAGACATGGGAGGCCTAGCCCCACCACTTTCCTTTGGGACTTGAAGGGGGGAATATTTAATCCTCAGTTTCTGGCCTTGCCAAATAAATCTGGAGATCCATTCATCCCACTCCCTAAAATGGTCTTCGTTCACCTCAATAGGCAGATTTCTGAATAGATATAGTAGTTTGGGGAGTAAATTCATTTTTACTGCACTTACCCTAGACCTAAAGCCCAAGAAGGGGACCAGGTTCCATCTGTTTAGATCACTTTTTATGCTTGAAGATACTGGTTCATAGTTTGCCTGGAAGAGCCTGGAGAGGTCCCTAGTCAGGTGAATTCCTAAATACTTAATATGTTTATTATCCCAATCTAACTTAACCCTTTACTTGTCTTAAACTACTAAGATACTGATTTCGTTAAACAAAACAACCATCTGACAACAAGATCTGAGTTAAACTATGTTTTGTTTAGAGTAATAATGCATGGCTGATCATGTCTAATTATATACAATTATCAGTAACTGCATTTCAAAGTATGACTGGGAAGCTTTTATTTCTTTATAGTCACAAACAGTAAAATTTTAATGTGCAGGCATTGACTGGTCTTCACTCTGAAACACAAATGCTGACAATAACATTTTGGTGCAGCAGAGTTCGCAGAACCAGTCTACATGTGCTTTTTGGACTTGGAGAAGGGGTTCAACCGTGTCCCTTGGGGATTCTTGGGGGGGGGGGTACTCTGGGATTATAGAGTGCCGGACCCCCTTGACGAGCTGTTCGGATGAGGTAGCTCGGGCATCTGGTTAGGATGCCTCCTGGACGCCTCTCTGGTGAGGTTCTCCGGGCACGTCCCACCGGAAAGAGGCCCCGGGGAAGACCCAGAACACGCCGGATGGACTACATCTCGGCTGGCCTGGGAACGCCTCGGGATCCCCCCAGATGAGCTGGTGAATGTGGCTGGGGAGAGGGAAGTCTGGGTTTCCCTGATTAGGCAGCTGCTCCCGCAACCCGACTCCGGATAAGCAGCAGAAAATGGATGGATGGATGGATGGATGGATATTGAGTTTTACTGTATATTCACAGACTTACTTGTTAGTACAGCAGCTTCCATATGTGTGTGTTTGTGTGCTTCCAAAGAAATACAATAATTGAGCACAAAACATAAGGAAACTTGTGTTCTGTCAATCATTTCTGCCTATTATTAAAACCAGTTGGTCTTGCATTATACATCATTAGAAAGCCTGATTAGTCCCCTCTACAACAAGGTATAACTTCTAAGGATTGTGTATCTGTAGAATGAGGGTGAGGGTAGTGCCCTTCAAAACTGTGCCAAAATTCCCTGAATTTCCACTCTTGTTGAGAGATTAAATGCTGCCAGGTGTGTCAGCCACAGACGTATGACTGGAACCTGACTGACAGACATCAGAATAAGATTCAGGAATCTCCATCTTCCAGGATCACCATGAATTTGGGAGTGGAGAGGATTAAATGACATGCTGTGAGTCCAGACCTCAAACCAAATTAACACTTGTGGGATCAGCTTGGGTCTGTTGTTCATGCTAGAGTAACCAACACAACCAAGGTGGCTGACCTTCAACAACTCCTGGTGGATGGATGGGATGCCACCCCACAGCTAAATGTGCCCAGACTGGTGATCAGCATGAGGAGGGTGTACCAAGCTGTGTATGGATCTTCTACTGAGGTACCCGACAGTGTAAATTGAATAAAGTGTAAAAATGGCCAATATATGTTGTTACTTGCTATTGTGGGAGAGAGCATCCAGTTCACCAAGAAAGCCAAATCAGGAGTGAAAACCAACAGGAGAATGTTTCAGCGGATTATGTCACGTTTTTAGGACATACTAACACGTTTAGCTCATTCCACAGAAGCACAAATTATATATAATACAACACCAGAGGGAAATACTCAACCAAACACAAATGTCCTTATTTTTTTTAGATGTATATCAGTTTATAATGTTGACCATAAATCTTATTAATATCAAACAGCAGGTCAGTTTAACATAAAAAAAAAATCAGTTTTCTTACATGTTCAAAAGAAATGCGCAAGAAAGTCTCAGAAGTGAAGTATCGAGGAATGAAACCAGGAATGTTTTGTTCTTGTTAGTCTTATGGGGAAAAGAGAAGAGGTGGAAGGAAGCATGTAATTAGGCATGTCTTCACCCTCCACTCTCCAGAGGACACACAGGACAGCGAGTGCTGCAGCAGCGGCTCTAATCATTATTTATCAAAGCAGCATGCAATCTCATAAACTTTCTAGATTAATATCATTAAAATGCTAACAGGGCCTAAAGCATGCCTGTGTATGAACATCTCTGCTAACAGCAGAGCCAAACACACACACAGAGAAATATGACTTTCAATCAGTTCCACAAGGAGAGGTTCGCAGAGTTTAGACCAGAGAGAGAATGCGGAGAGCTGTGATGGCCAAAACAACCAGGATAAAATATATGAATGAAGATTTTCTCTATGCTTGAATGAAATGTTTTAAGGAGCACTGCTTCACCATCGTGTCATTGTCTCGTAAAGTCGAATGATTAGCCACCTCCTGCACTTAAAAAACAGCCAGTGACGAAATACAAGCCATCCTACATGGTGTTGAAATGTGAACCTTCTGTGGTGAAATTCAGATGTTCAGTGAAGGATCTCAGAAAGCCACTGAGATCTGGCATGCAGATACTTTCCTCTCATCATTTAAACAATCACAAATCACAATCACAATTAATCTGCTGATTAATAAAGTAAATTTAGAGCCCTGATCTCAGGACTCTGATGCCAACTTACCTCCACCAGCTGCCCTGAAACCTTCTCACAGAGCTCTGTCCACAGAGCGCCACTCAGCAGCTGCTGGACGTCTTTACTCTGCATCGCCCGCAACACCAACACACACGCTTGACCCTAAGCACACATTAACAGGTAGTTGCATGAACATGTCCACTCTATCTTTACACATACTTTATGACTTTACTCTACTAAACAGACACAATATATTTAAAACTTAAATTTTATTAGTTTATTTTTAAAGGCTGAAAACTGGACTGGATTTCAGGTCGTATATTCATGACAATAGTGTTAACCTTTTATTACATTCTGTTGATGGTTGCTAGAAGCTTCTGTTGAGACACAGCTCACTGAACGTATTTAGGGGTCCCGCGAAGCATGCACTCCAGTGTGCTGGAACCTTATTCTATTCGCGTTGTCTTTTTTTTGTTGTTGTTTTTGTATTCTTTTTATTCCACTCCTAAAAATGGTTGTCCAACCTAAACTAAAACTCCAGTAATATAGGCATTCGTAAGAAAAAACACTCGTCAGCCACTAGGTGGCAGTATTAGAAAGGTAGTAGGTTTTAGCATCTTACTAATGAAATGCATAAATTGCAAAAATATGTTGAATTTGGTCAAATATTAATGAAGACACTGAACATACCCGACACACTTTGGGTTATGTCAGATTATTTTCAGAACTTTTGAGACACGGTTTAAAAGGCAGGACTTGCTGCACAGTACAAGTTGCATTTGTAACTTTGAGTTACTGGGTAGTCCAAACCATAACTTTAGAAATATATAGACATTCGCATTCTGTGCCTGGACGCCACCTCAGATAGAAAAAGTTACACTAGTCAGCCAAAAGGTGGTGCTAAACCAATGATCAGTACATTTTGTCTCACTTCTCAAACTGTATGTCTCAGTGACAAAAACGTCACATCGCCTTGTACGGTGTTAGCGATACCTCTCTAGTCACATTTATTTCTATGTAACTATCAACACATTTAGCGACTTTTTCTGGTGTTAATAAAGACTTTGAGACAGAGATGAAAACACCTCATTTACTCTTCTCAAAGAGTCTCAGATGCTACTCAGATGCTACCCGTCCTGAGGCGTGCACAGGAGGCTCGTCCTCGTGCAGCTGCAGCAGGAGACGCTCTCTTCTGCATAAAAACCAGCATGAAAATGATTTGTGCAAAGCTGCTACTGTCTTACAGTCAGATAACGCATTTTTAACATAGACTAACCTAGAAATTATTCTAGTTTAGAAAGGTAGATATTATTAACTAGTTTGTTCTATTGTTTACTTGATCTCGTATCTAGTATTGGGAAATAAAGGACACTTATGTAATTAAGTACACTAACTAGTGATTAAAGTTTGTTCTAGTTTAGTCTTTTTTGCACCACCGTGAGCAAAAAGAATGCAAACACTGTATGAGACTGTATCTCTGCGCTATTGTGATGTTGTAAATTCTTAATAGTAAAAAACAGAAGCTGATAAAAATGACAGAAGGTAGCTGTTGGATAAAATACAGATTTATCCACATTTCCAAAAACCATTCGAGAGCTGTTTTTATTGATGAATATTGATGAAAAAAAACCTGCTGACTCCTGACGATTTTTAAATGAAGTCATATGGCACTATAACTCGTGCATTTTAAAATCTGTCTGCAGTTTAAAAAAGAAAAAAAAGCTTTTACCTGTTGATGCTCTCTGACCCCAGATGTGATGTTCTGCACTGCTGCATCCAACAGGTTCACACATAAAACCTGGAAAAAAACAACACAAGAGTCATTTCCTACAAGATGACCTAAACTTACCCCCCACCGGGTACATGTGTGCTGCCTTCCGGCTGTGCTGTGGTTTCGTTCCGACCTCCATATTGGGTCAATTCACATGGGGACTGTGTTAAACATGGTGCGTCCACGAATATGAGAGAATCTTGTGATTCTCCACTTCCAGAATAAACGTCTCGTCGTCCATGTTGGAAAAAACAAAAAAAAACAAAAAACACTGAGACCCCCTGACCGATAATGATGTAATGCTTACTCAGTTCAGCGAGCACAAATCAACACAGGGGCTTTAATTTTGACTAGATGCTTTTACATTGCTACCGTGTCTGATTTCCTATCTGGCCCTATTGGAATTGCCAAGCTTGACTCGTTCTGGACGTGTGCTCATAAATAGACTCGCTGCGTATGTTTAGCAGAAAGAGCTTATGTTTAGAGCTTCTGACATGCACCACGGTGCGCCCAGTGTAAACTAAACTACTGGCTAAAACAGCCGTGAATAGCTGCGGAGGCCATGGCGCAGCACATGCACCCGGTGGACGTGCAGTTTGAGATGTGTAACTGAACTCACCGGAAATCTCGCAAACAAGTCTGTGAACATCTGAGTGGTCATGGGGCTCTTTCTCCTACTCATGAAGGTGCTCAGAGCTTCTCTGAAGATTCCGGAGACCCGATCCACGTCCATGTTTCCCATGAACTTCAGCTGCATAAAAAACTAAAGAGCCAAGAGATGTCAGACAGGTACAAAAACACAGGTGAAAATGATGAAGAGTCATGGCTGAATCCCATTTAGCCTGGTCAGTGTCAGAGAGCTGATTCACAGTCAAAACAAGAATATTTCAATTCAACTGATTTCTAGGGTAAAACTTTATTCAAATCTTTTTGTTTGCTTATTTTTGAAGACAATGCAAATTGTTTTAGGTCTCTTTTCAAATCATAGGCTGATCTGGACTCTGCGGCATTTTGAAAAAGGAAATAAAGACATGCTTGAACCTGAAATCTCAATGCAGCCGACATCTTATTTTCAAGAACAGTAGCAGACATTCACATTTTCTATCTCTGTAGATTCTGCAAATGTAGTAAACCTGTCCAACATTATGATGTAGTTATAGTGTACTGGGACACTAAAACGAACAGGCAGTCTTATATGATTGATACTATCACAGATTGTTATTAGTATTGTTTTTATTCTTTTTATAGATATATTTTTTTTATTCACCACTTGATTTTACCCTCTGTACTCATCCATATTGTCGTTGTGATTGTTGATTTTGTTGTCTTGATTGTCCCTTGTATGTTATACTGCACTGCAAACCCAAATTTCCCCTTAAGGGACAATAAAGGAATTGAACTGAACAACAGTAATCATCTTTCAGCTCAGCAGTAAACAACTTTCATTCATCTGTAAAAACCTCAAATACTGCAAAACTTGGACAGGTATAATCACCAGCATTGACTCATACTAAACAAAATAAGCACAGTTTTGAAAATGTACTTAAATTCTTAAATTATGTAGCTCTGTGTTGTGTAGCTCAACTGGTTGTGCAGCTGCCACATGTACAGAGGCTACAGCTCTTTGGTGCAGCTGGCCCAGGTTCAACTCCTGTTCTGGGGCCCATGCAGGTCATTCCCTGCTCTCTCAGACCCATCCAAAAGGACAAATTAGGACTGATCATACCTACAAATCACAAGGTCAATAAAGAAAATAAAAACTAGAACTTTAAAGCAGTTCATGACTGTTGACACTTGTTTGTCGGGTCCCTCAGGAACCCATTTTGTTCAAACTGCACCTGCTCCCCCTGCAAATGTCATTCCACCAATATGCTGATGACACACAGCTATACTTTAAAACAGTTCATCAGTATTACTCTCCACACTCAACGCCTGTCTTGAGGAGATAAAGGTGTGAAGTAGGCCTGAAAGATTTTGATTGTGATGTTTCAGAAGAAGACTACAATTTGGTTTCTGACTGAATCTTCTGAATTCCAGCTACCGTTCAGTGTTCACGCAGAAATAAGGGCTGGGCGATATGGCCTAAAAATAAAATCTCTGATTTTTTTTTTTTATAACCAAATCCGATTTCCAAATTTAATAGATTTTTTTTATATTTTCTTTTACAAAACATGAATAAACTTATTAAAAACATTTATTTAAATCAATACCAGCAAAAATAAAGCATTTGTTATAACTTTTCCACCATATAAACGACTTCATATCTTACAAAGAAATATGCGACACAATGCATCCATGATCTCTTTCCATTTGGATCATTATCATACAAGATCCACTGCAGAAATAATTCCCCTGATGAAGGTTGTCTCTTAACTAGAGTTTGTGGGTTAAGTTGACTTCTGCATCTCGTAGAGAGCAGCATTTCTCATTGCAGTTATACGCACAGCTAATTCCCAGGCAAGAAAATATGTCAGACAAACACCGTTCTGGTGTGGAGGGAGGACTAAGTCTGCTGCTAACTCACTATGGAAAATAATCCAGATTTTCATAAAAACAAATCGCCAGAAATTGAAAATTCGTTTTATCGATTTTATCGATTGATCGTCCAGCCCCAGCAGAAATATATATTTTTGACATGAAATAACGTCACAATATGAACTGCTCTGTTCTAGCAAAGATGCAAATTTGAGATATGTTAAGCTTAACTTACCAACTCCAAGATATGTGTAGTCAAAACTCAAAATCCTGAAGGTTACATATCCTCTAGGACAGGCTAAAACATTGTTCTTGAAGGTAAAAACTTAACAGTCTGATGTTATCTTATTTACACCACAGCACCTAATTTCTCTACATACTTTCTGTACTGCACACTCTGAATTCCACCACGATGCCACATACACAAAGACATGTGCACATACACACAAATGTGAGCACAGCAGCAAACAGATTACGCATGTCAGACAATATGCTGCTTCAGTCACCTGAAAAATCACAAGAAAATTTTTATTTTATTTTTTTTTAACAAGAAATTTTAGAAGCTGGACTGTTATCTGTCCTTAGTTTTTGCCGACACTCGTGAAACTGAAACGAGTGGATTTGTAAAACCACGGATGCTGCAGGTCTGAAACCTGATCAGGTGCCTTGTAACATGAAAATTTGTTACCCCCCCCACACACACACAAACACCATCCCCCCACCACCCCACACCGCGGGGGGACAGCCCCAGCCAGGAGGCGAGGAGACACG
>JBAFTA010000017.1:29780395-29793253 GCA_036919975.1 Melanotaenia parkinsoni
ACATATCTGGGTGGATGTGGTCCTTTCCACCCAGATCAGAGACATATCTGGGTGGATGTGGTCCTTTCCACCCAGATCAGAGACATATCTGGGTGGATGTGGTCCTTTCCACCCAGATCAGAGACATATCTGGGTGGATGTGGTCCTTTCCACCCAGATCAGACACATATCTGGGTGGATGAGGTCCTTTCCACCCAGATCAGAGACATATCTGGGTGGATGTGGTCCTTTCCACCCAGATCAGAGACATATCTGGGTGGATGTGGTCCTTTCCACCCAGATCAGACACATATCCGACTTTGACGTCACAGAAGTCAAACAAACAGCACATTTCTGCAGTTTCACAACGTTTACTGTGTCGTCTTTTCTACAGCATCACTTTAATATATGAACAAATTAAGCAAAGCAATGCAATGAACAGAGGGACGGGGTGTATCTTAGCATGCGTTAATATGCGGGTCGACTCATGTTTTCCATCATCGGGTCAAGTCCAGATTTCACTAGAACATATCCACGGTTCAGGTTTGGTAATCGTTTGAACGGGTTGGAGCGAGTGCACATTGGTAAGACTGTCTTTCAACAGGGTTAGCTAAGTAGCCAGTAACTGCAGAAATAATGTAAACGTACAAAATATCTGAGCGTACAGAACGAGCGTTCAACAAAACAGAACAAAACAATATATATTTAATTCATTCATCATTCATTTATACAATTCATTTATAGATTGACTTTAAGGTTATATATTTTAGTTATTTAGGGCTTTGTTGCATGTTTTGAAAAATTCTTCTGTTAAACATATGAGGACAAAATATTGTGAAACTATAAAATGTTGTGTCTGTAATTCATATTTTTGGTGGTGTAAGTGTAATAACCCAAAAATAAGATTAATTTATTCAATATATATATATAATATATATATTATAATATATATCGTCCGATTAATCAGTAATCAGGATTTTTTTTTTTTACTGCCAAACATCAGAATCGGTATCGGCCTCAAAAAAATCCATATCGGTCGGGCCCTAATTAAGGCCTGTAGTGTGAACACAGCTGGCGTCTATCAACACTTCAAAGTTACAAACTTGGTATGACATCAACCTTCACAGAGTTGTATTTGCGCCTACCTGTCCCAGGCTTGTCGCTGTTCGGGGCTGAAGGGCTGGCTGCTCTGGACGTATTTTGGCTGGTTAAGCAGGACTTGTGCATACTGGACAAGGTGGTAGATCCACATGGTGCCGTCAGCCCTTACCCCAAGAGCTCGCTTCTGATTGGCAGCCATGTCATCATGTCCTTGCAGCGGCATGTTGTGCATGGACATGAGGAGCCTGGATGGGGAACAGACAAGACTAAGTAGGACAATAGAGGTAAAAAATAAATAAATAAAAAAAAAATGTTTTGTTTTTCTGATGATTTGAACTTTCTGATCGGAATGAAGTTCTTCTTTTCTGACCTAACTTGTTTGATTAGGTTGATTAAAAACAGTGGTTTGTTTGCATAATGTGTCGTGAGACTATTTATTTTATTATTTTAGAGCAGAACTTTCCCACAAGGCTCACTCAAACATTTGATTCCGACATCAAAAAATGGTCCTCACTCTGTTATTCACCAAAGGATCCAGACTGATGGACTGAAATAAAGCATTCTGGCTTTAATTAAAGAGAAACAACAGAGAAGGTTTCATCTCACCCATAGAACGAATTGGCAAGCACTCCTCTGGTGTTACTGTCCAGGGGAACAGCGAGCTTGCCATTTGTCTCTGCAATGTCAGTTGAGGCTTTCTTGGTGGTGAAGAACGCGTGGAAAAAGACAAACCTGGAAAGGAAACCAAACCACACTGGCTTGTTGCATGTTCTCCATCCATTACTTAGACCTTTATGTTCCCCAACTGAAGACTGTCATACCTGGCGACATCCATGATGAGATCCTCCTGCTTTTTCACATGGTGGTTGTCAATAATTGAGGAGAGTCGAGCTATGATCCACTTCCTCAGACGGAATATGGAGCTGTCCTTCCTGAAGACAGAACATCAGTTATACTCATCCTGTTTTCATACCAGATGTCAACCTGTTCAACCTGGACAGTGAGACTGTCAGGTGGAAGTAGGTGGACACACTTACTGCTCTCGTCCCTCCTGTTTGTCTTTCTGTTTGCGGGTGCTGAAGTCCAGCAGCTTATCCATCTGAGGCTGCAGGAACATGTTCTTCAGCCAGTCCACATAGCTCTGTAGGGCAGCAGGCTGGAGGTGCTGCACCACCCTCCACACTGACGGCACCACCGGGTAGCCGTGGTTGGTCAGTGAGGTGAAGCCCACCATGACTGCCAGCTGTTTGTCAGAGTCCTGACAACCCTGCAAGAAGTCTGAAATGTAGGTGTCCATCTCTGGGGCCAGTTTGAAGCGGTCTGGTTTCTGGGAGAAAGAAATAATGGATGAAGATCAGAGTGGCTGCTTGGAATAATTATCATTGCTTCAAACAGTTTCCTTCTCTGATACATGCAGGGTCATAAACACAGCCCAAAAGATAATCAGCTGCCCTCTCCTCACACTGGAAGAACTACACCATTCCCACTGCCTCCGGAAAGCAGGTAAAATATCCCAGGACTCCTGTCACCCCGGTCACCACATGCTTGATCTGTTATCGTCAGGCAGGCGGTACGGATCAATCACTGCAAGGACAACCCGGTTCAGGGACAGTTTTTACCCGACAGCAGTAAGAGCCCATAACAAATGGTTGACGAGTACTTGAAATTCAAGTTCATGTGCTTTAATAAGCTCCTGTCCGTGAGAGACGCGTATGCCTTGGCCAAGTCGAGCCAGACAACTATTAGGTTTCCTTTGCTCTCCTTGGCCTCCCGGATCCGCTGGTTCAGGACTCCAGTATGTTCCAAACACCCAGAGAAGCCTGTAATGCCGCCTTTCTAGACTGATGTGTCGACTTATCTGTTCCTTACCATGTAGGTGTCCATCCTTTTAGGAAGGACAGAGAAGAATATTGTTGTGCTTTTGGACCTCTGACGGGAGCTATACTCCTCTTTCTGACCGTGCGTGCGTGGGAAAGACTTCACACAACAAGGAATGTCCGTTTTGGCAACTTTACTGAACGCAGATAGCAAGTACAGACATTTGGCATCTACATTAGCATCTATATCGCTGCTGTGGTGGATTGCGGTCTCTAGCTGGGCACATTGGGGTCTCTAGCTCGGCAAGGAACAGCAAACTGAGCTGTCCATGCACCAAGCCGTGAGCACCGTTTTACATCTAACTAGAAAACTAAAAAAAAAACTACTTCCGTGAGGGAACCTCGCTAACTTCTCATGCGTATGAATGCTGCTCCTGCTAACCAATCCAAACGCTATACTGGATAACGCACATAACAGGGGAGGGTCAAACTTAGCTGCTGTGATCTGCCTTACAATATCTTGCACTCGACACTTAGGAGAAATGGTTCTGATCTGGCCGAAGTTATGGTCCATTTCCTTGGGTATAAAACACCCCTCCAATCATTTCCAAGACGATGGAACGATGCCTTTTGTCTATATCCTCCACAACAGTTTCCAGAGCCTAGAGAGGAACATTGGGCATCTCTTTGATACCTTGTAAGGGGGCAGACGCTGAACGGGCTTTGTGCACTATGTCCTTGACTTCCCTCCATGTTGGTTTGCTGGTGTCCAGCTCTTCTTCAGGAGTTTCAGTTACGCCAATCCTAGGGTGGGTACTCCTGGCTTGGTTCCTCTATGGCTCTCTTTGAGGAACTCCACGAATTCCCTACGGCTGGTCAGTCTCGCACATCTTACTTTGCGTAACAGAGTTTTGGTGAACCTGCAATAGGTCCTTAATGAACTTAGCTCTCTTTGGCCTCTTTCTCCTTCCTCAGTTTCAGTGACCTTTATGCCCTTCTGAGTCTGCAGTAAGGCTGCAACGATTAGTAGACGCTGTTGACAATAGTCGACAAAAAGTCGACAACGGATTTACCCATTTATTATAGTCGGCAAAAAAAAAATTAAATTAAATAAAAAAAAAAAAACCTACAGCGTGAGACAATGTCCATTTTTCTATATCTGCTGAGAGTGGCGCATGCACAAGAAAGTCCACCAGTGGAAAAATATGGCGGCGGATCAGGGAAAAAAAAAACGACATGTGAGGACATCAAAAGTCTGGGACCACTTCATACTAAACGTACAAAATAAATTATGTACATGTAAGATCTGTAAACCTGACCTTGCATACCACGGAAGTATGTCTGCAATGCACAAACACTTGAAGACGAGGCACGTCGGACTTGAGGATGAGTTGGACTCGCTTTGGTAAGAAATTAACTTGTAAGCTAGAATTCTGCATGCATGATTTTAGAATCAAGAACAAAACCTGGCTTGCACGTATACTGTTAAAGGCATATTTTAGCTTAAAAGATTAACGTTTCCCCTGTGTGTAACGAAAGTATCTTTAATCAAATTTATAAAGCCGAAGTACCATAGATGGCTTTCTGCAAAAGAAACAGACGTCTGTCCTTATCAAGGTGACAATGTCGTGCTTTTGTTAGCTATGGGCCATTTCACTTCAACTCTCATAGGTAAGGTGCATGAGGTAGAGTTAAGTTAAGTTTGGGTGAGCAGTCTCGTTATTCTTGTTTTTTTCATAGCCATAACCGTTGTGTCCCTCCCATCGAGTCTCACCCCCCTCCTCCCTTGGCACTCAGGCAACAGCTGGTGCTCTCTTACGAGTGCTGTGATTGAATTAGCATCCTTTGAATTAGCATCTCCACCACTTTTCCAACATGTCTAACATTTTCAAGTGGCATAGATAAGTAATCACTGCATGATGAACCTGGCAACCCAAAAGGTGTCACTTGTCATCAGTGACTGATTTGACAGTAAATTATAGATAAGAAATTAATTACAACTTTTGAAAAGTGACATGTTTCACATCTCACACAGAATTTCATTTGCTGGGCTTTGGTACTTTATTGATGGAAAAATGTGGGACATGTCAAAGTGCATTCAAGGTCTTTGTTGGGTCAAATGAAAATGGACGATCAAATTTTAAATCAGACCAAAGTTGCATTTTAAAGACATTTTACACCAAATTTCATTGTGAATCAGAAATCAGAAATACATACCACTACTTGGGAAAAAAAATGAACTCAGTCATCTGATGAGAATAACCTGCTTGTTATCAGCAACCTTGGTTCACTAACCTGAGTGGACACCACATGCTCTCCATAGTGCTTCATCACCTCTCCAGACAAAACCTCCTTCAGCTGAGATAACGAAAGCAGAGGCAGGGCACTGCCCAGCAGACGGAAGCTCAGGTAACTGGACAGAGACAGGACAACAGCAGGAAGACAAGTTAGCGGGATGCCATTCATTGGAGGCAAGAATGGAGAGGTTGACATAACATAAACAAAAAAAAAAGTGATACTAAAGGAAAAAGGCAGACACTATGGGCTGATAATGTTCTCTACCACTGTATGAAATGTAAATATTACACTATACTGATTCCAATTAAG
The DNA here is from genome assembly GCA_036919975.1 of Melanotaenia parkinsoni. Taxonomy (NCBI): domain Eukaryota; kingdom Metazoa; phylum Chordata; class Actinopteri; order Atheriniformes; family Melanotaeniidae; genus Melanotaenia; species Melanotaenia parkinsoni. Next base: position 29,785,900 of record JBAFTA010000017.1, read on the forward strand.
GCAAAGAAACTGTTGTACCAACTGAACCTAAGATTATTGAGTTTTAGCCAGTAAGTTTCATAGTAAACTCCCACTTTCATCAGATGTACCAACTCCTCTTTTGCTGCATAAAAAAAAAATCTAAATCCTGCATACCAGGGTAGTCTACAAATCACAGACAGGGCCTGTAATAGCTGAGGAGATGAGGGATTTTCTTGATGAATTCAATATAAAGGAAAAGGTTGTTGCCATTAGACAATGTAGTTAATATGGATGTATCAGTATGACTATAAACATTGCTGCTCAAAAACTGTCCACTACACCTGCAGTCTCAAGGTGGGCAGGAGGAACCAGAGCTATGGTGGTGTGGGTAAAGCTTGGCTAAACTTATCCTAAAAGAGAAGCAGCATCTTCTCCGTAAATGGAAAACAAAATAGACTAAACTTAGAGCAAAATCCCATGGCTAAATCAGTTACTGAACTACTACTATAAATAGACCAAATACAAATCTTACAACCACACACACTCTCCCTAGGTCTTCCAGAACATGCTGCAATTCTGGATGTGAAGAACAGGTGGAACAGCCTGTTCCTGAGGGTGGAGCGATTTTTGGAACAGTTCCCTGCTATTCAGGCAGCCTCTAAGGACCCTCCGTTAAAAAACCCAATGGAGGACAGCTGTTGTAGATAAGGATGGACATTGATATTACTTTATTCCATTATCAATGTGAGCTAATGTGCTCAAAAGGCTGCAGTCTAGCTAATAAAACTGTGTATATTTTTCAGACTGGGGGGGCTTTCTAATGAGGATTACAGAAACGCAGAAAAAAGCAACAGCTCGTCGAAGTCATAAAGGTCCTCTATACATCAACCATCTGCTGCACGGAGTCCAACTCTGGGCCAGATTCTACCCAACCTCAGGAAACTCCAGCACCACTTCACAGTTACTGATGAGGACTCCTCTTCTACACGGACCTGAAGTGTGTGTAGTATGATCCCGATTTTTCAGTTTTCATCAAGTATACTCAGAGATATGACTATCCTGCACTACTGTCATGTAGGATGAGAGCACCAGGCACTTCCTGGAGGAGGGCACAACCTTAGAGCCGAGATTCAAGACGAAAGTGGCAGATGGAGTGTGGACCAGACTAGGGGAAGAGCTCATGAGATCTACTGTTATTGGTAATGTTTTTTCCTCTTCCATTGTAGACCAGTGTATGAGATTCCCATAATCTATTGAATGCAGAATAAAGGTGTAATGACCTAGGAACAGCAGATGGAGCAGAACCTTGAAGAGACCACTGGTGACCATGTTGATGATCTGATGAAGAGTGTACTGCTGCAGCAGCAACAACGGTAAAAATACTGCATATATATACATATATATATATACACACACACACATCCTGCTTTTTCCACTTTTCCATTTTCAGAAGAATTAACATAACCAATCCTGACTGTCTTTCTTTATTTTCCTTTGTTATTTCCAGAAGAAGCCAAAGCTCTCTGCCCTTGAGGAGCTATTTGCTGATGAGGACATGGCAGTTGAAATAAGACAAGAGGACTCTCAGCACCGCAGAGAAGATTCAGGGAGAGATGCAGCCGTACAGAGGTCTGCCATCCATCCTAACCTCAGTGAATCCAGTATCCTGGGGCTGGAATGTGAGGGACACTGATGTCAAACTTGGCAACCAGGTATCTCTGTGTGCATCATCCACACCTTCAGAACGTACATTTTCTACTGCTGGAAACACCATTGTCTGTTACCTGAGAAGGCAGACACGTTGATTGTCTTGAAGAACTGCTAAATGAAGCCTTTGTAAAATTTTAAGGTCCTTATTATGCAGCAGTGAGCTCTAGACACACTGACTTGTCACCTGTTTGCAACTGTTGTATTTATATTTGTTAGAAAACTGCTGTAAGTGGAAGAAATGCCAAAGCTAAAAAGTAAAACTCAACATTTGTTGAAAACATGAAAAGTATTTTTCTTTTTGTTTCATTTTTTTTTGTACAAAACTGGGATCGAAAAAAGTATTGTTAAGGAACCGGTATCGATGTGAAGGTATTGCTATTGGTACCAGTATTAAATTTTTTATTGATACCCAGCCCAAAGGTATGGGGATGTCAGACTGGAAGGAAGGAAACCCACCAGTTACTTGTAGGAAACTTCCCCCAAAGAGTAAGACAACCAACCGGCGGCAGTAGGCACCCCCATTCCCCACAGGGCAGGACAAGCTGGGGACAGGTGTGTACATACCCAGGACCCAGAAATTGGTCCTGCCAGAAAAACACCAACCCACCACACACCAGGGGCACGGCAGGCACGGCAAGTGAGCCCAAACCCAAGCCCTACCAGCCCAAGATCGACCCGGTCGCCCCCTTTTCTGGGTCGACTTTAGTTTTAGCTTGTCCGTCTAGAAACCATCTGATTCTTCAAACAAAGCACTACACAAATAGCTTGCAAAGCCAGTGAAGGGATGCCAAAACTCTGCTCTTAGCATTCCTTCACTGGTTCGCTGAACAGCTTTGACTTGATTTTAAGGTTTTATTGCTGACCTTTAAAGTTTTAAGAAAAATATTTTAACAAAATGATGTCACTTTGTTCTCTCAGCCCTGGTTTGGGAGTTCTTTGCAGCTTGTTCTCCACATCATCTGGACAGTTTTTTCCTGTGGTGTCTGAGATATATTGCTTGAATGTTGTGAAATTTGAAGGGGCGAGGTTAATGCAGAAAAGCCGGGACGCAAAAGAAGTTATTTCCACTTTTCCGTTGATCTAAATTAGCCAACAAGGTGGAATAGATATTTTAAAAGAACAGCTGGGTACAAAAACCTATACTACACATGTAAGGTACACAAAGATTCACAGGCTTAACGCAAAACTCCACTTCAAAACACTGAAATCGTGTTTTTTAAGATCTACAGTGTAGATTGCCATCTCTTGAATTCCTCTCCTCTATTAAGAGACTTACTGAGTTGGCCCATATGGCTCTTTGAACATGCCGTCGATGATGGCTTTGTTCCAGAAAAGCTGGAAGCTGTCTTCCTTCAGAGAGAGCTTCATGAGGTCCAGCGCCACCGGTGGGAGGAGGAACTCCTTCTTCACAGAGTGGGCTGCCATCTTCAACACCTCCGTCAACCTGACAGGTATTGGATCAGAATTTTTACACAGATGCCGCTAACAAGCAAACATTAAAAGCAGCCGACAGAAGCTCACCAACACAGAGAAAAAGAGGGAAAACATAAAAGCCAGTCGAGCTCTGTGCTCTTACCTGGGGATGTTGTCAGCGTTGATGATGGTGGACGAGCCCAGCAGCTTCTTAAGTTTCTTGGGTTTGAGAGTTTGTGGAAAGCGCTGCAACGCGACCAACAGCAGCTGCAGTTGCTCTGGAGTCTTAAAGGCTGAAGCCAGATCAGCTTGCAAGGCACCCAGGAGGACCTCCTCGAACACCTCTTCTGGGATCTTTTAGACAAGACGGCATCGTGTTAGTGCTTGAATGTTTTTAGCAATGTTCTGTTAGAAGTGTGACCGAACATTAGATTCACCTCAGTGAGAATGTCCATCATGGTCTTACTGGGCAGGTCCTTCAGGTGCTGTTTGTGCTGGCTGAGACTCTGGAGGACCTCCACACATCCCAGCACCACCAGGGGCTCCTGCAGAGACAAGAGACAGAATTGAGAAACCAAAACATTGTAGCACTGCAATCACACACAACAGCCCTCACAGCTAAGCCAAGCTACAGTTATCTATGCTAATAAACTGGCCTAGCCTCTTATTCTTGTTGGAAACCAAGGAAGATACTTAGCAAATCATCTGAACACATCTTGTAAATGTGACGAAGGGACGCGAGGATGCTCACTTTACTGAGGCGGCCAGACTGATGTAGAGCAAGGACTCCAAACAAGTTTCCAAACATAGCATTTCTGGCAAGTTTCTGAAAGGCAGAGAAGATCTTGATGAAAAAAAAAAAACTTGCTCACAAAAGGTTTCCAGCTAAAAGAAACAACATCATCAAATCACCTTTTTCACTGCATGCAAGTCGTGCTTTTGTTTTATTCTGTCGAGCATACTCTGCAGGGAGATGTTTTCAAAGGCACCCAAGACCTGAAAAAGAAAACTTAAATGATAAGCCAGCACAGATAATTAAATAAAAGATCATTTTCTTTATACTACATGATACTTCTGTTTAAATTAAACACATCTTCATATGACCTTCTCACAAATTAAATCTTAAAACTAAAAGAAACAGAAGTAATAATTATTTAAAATGTTCTATTAAGTAAAATGACAGCATCTGAGATGTTAAAAAGAGTCCGGCTTAAAAATCTGTGTTTGGATTCTTTGTCTGACAGAAGCTGAAGGCTCTATTACAGGAGTCCCAAGTCCAGTCCTCAAGATCTACTGTCCAGCTACTTTCAGATGCAACACTTCCCCAATACACCTGAATCAATTGACTGGCTCATTACCAGGCGTCTGCAGAGCTGAATGACATGTGGAGGAAGGAATTCAGCCATTTGATTTGGGTGTATTAAGAGTTGCATCTAAAAGTTCCAGGATAGTAGATCTCGAGGACTGAACTTGGGCGTCCCTGCTCTATTATTTTAACATATACAAAAGTTCAGTACAGCTTAAGTTTGACTGACTATTCATGGTAGCAGGAAAGCAGAAACCAAACCATGTTTACTGTAGAGCAGATGGCTGGCTTTCGGTCATGTGACTTCTGCAGACTCAGGCGCTGCCAGTAAACAAAGTGGTGGTCAAACCAAAATACCCAAAGTTCTCTTTTGATCTGTGATATCATCTGAGAGAATTATCACTGTTTAGATAAAAGTTTGTGCACTAGATACTTTAAACAAATTGCAATATGTGATCCATAGATCCTTAGGCATTATCCAAGAAAAAATTAAGCTTTGAAACTGGAGAAATAGTTTCCTGTATCAAAGTGTCTGATGTCTCAGAGGAGCTTCTACGTGTCGAAGCAGATGAAAGCACAAAACGGTTCGGAAGCTGTTAACGTCTTAATAAGTGGATGGGATTAAGATCCTTCATGACAAATCCTGCAGGATGTCTGGCCCTGGATGTTTTTACAGCATCAGTCATACATGTGTTTGGTGTAAACAAACCGTGACCGGCTGTTTCCCTCTATCATGGCCTACATCCATCGTAGGAGTCCAGTCTACCGTGTCCAGTAGCCGAGTCACCAGATACGTGTCCATTTGACTGGACCACTTCTAATCTAATTCTTCTCTTGCTTAGCGACAGTTAGTAAACAACTATTTAATTATGTGGTCACAGTTGTCGAGTCCTAGAATCGCTTTCATGGCTCATCCTGTGTAGACACTCCCTGGTGCTTGAAAGTATCCACTCGGCCCAGGAAACCCCTAACGGAAAACCCAACAACCCGAGCCATGTGGCGTGAGAGTTCAGTAGGTACTAGTGGGAAAGGGTCATACGTCATCTCATCATAACGATTAAACATCCTGGTGAATACAGCAGAAACATTAGCTCAGGTTCAAATTTGCTCGTGTGTTGTCAGCTACGCACTTGTCAGTCACAATCTTCATGAGTAAAAAAGAAAAAAAGAAATCAAGATTTTTTTCATCCATCCTTCCATTTTCTTCCACTTATCCAGAGTCGGGTCGCGGAGGCAGCTGCCTAAGCAGGGAAACCCAGGCTTCCCTCTCCCCGGCCACATTCACTATCTGGAGGGATCCTGAGGCGTTCCCAGGCCAGCCGAGAGATGTAGTCCGTCCAGCATGTCCTGGGTCTTCCCCAGGGCCTCTTTCCGGTGGGACGTGCCCGGAACACCTCACCAGGGAGGCGTCTAGGAGGCATCCTAACCAGATGCCCGAGCCACCTCATCTGGCTCCTCTTGATGCAGAGGAACAGCGACTCTTCTCTGAGCCCCTCCCGGATCACCCCATAAACTTTAATTAACCCACACAAAGGCAAAAGTTAACGAAAAAGACTTGGCAGTGTTTGGTGGATATTAAGACAGGAAGTAAACGGTTTGTCCTTGAAGCAGGAAAAGATTTGGGTAATTATGACGGTTTATTGGAGTTACAGCATCTTTTCAGCTGCTGATCTTGTGGGATGTCTGAACTGTTCAGGACCTACAAACGTGGACCAAGAAGAAAAACCCTCATTTCTAGCAGTAGCTTCCATTTTAGAATTAAATTAGTTACCATGTAGTTCTTCGATACTGGACTAATCTCAGGTAGCCAAACGATGCTTAAAGATCCTTTAATGTTTGTGCTGTACATTTAGCACGTCCACACTGTTAGCTGGTGGTGACTGTGGAAGGTAAAAGCTTTGAAAAAGTAGTGGATTTTCTAATTTACAATTGTGTTTTTAACCAATCTGAGACCTGCAGTCGACTCACCTGCCCCAGAGCCAGGCTGAATCCAGGTCTGGCCGTCTCCCGTGTGTGTGCCAGGCCATCCACCAGCCTCTTAACTGTGTATTCCAACTCATCTGCCTGCAGCACAGAAAAAAGTCATTTATCACACACACAGTTATTATTTACTATTTTAAAAGCTGCAAGAACTGCCTGGCAACAGTAACACACATTTACTTTATTATCACACAGAGCTATTAAATAATTATTAATAAAAACATTATGAACTGAGAGTTTATGCTTTTACTTTACCTGTGAGCTGTAATAATGTAACATAGCATTATTAACACATCTTTAATACATTATTAATACTTTATTAAAAAACTTTTCAACTTTAGGAATGTTTTTATGTTCAGATAAGTATAAGACGACATTGCTGTTTTGTGTTTTAAACGTATAAAGAGCATTTCTTCCACCTCTCTACGACCTGTTAATGATGGTAATAATGAGCAGCAGGTCCAGTTCTGTACCAGTATTTCCACTTATAAAACAAAAACCACCATGGCGACGGTATTTCTGTATTTTACCTCAAATAAAACACCAGTCAACGGGACTTTTATGAGTGAATAGTCACTGTGTGTCTCACCTTGTCTTCAGTTTTTAGGTAAAGGATGAGGTTTTTCACCGCCTTCAGCCGAATCTCCTGATCCGGTTTAGCCAAATCCCAGAAGAAGTCGAGGAAGACCCGGTTCTGCTGCGGGACTCCGGCCGGTCGCAGGGGTTCCGATGATTTAAACGATACCTCTACCATCTTCACAGACATCTCTACTCACACCAAGTAACGCTGTCATGCTACTGCTGCTGCACGTGCCTCACTAACACCAAGCACTTCCGGGTCAACGCAGACGTTTTTTTTAAGCGACAAAAAAACTTTATTTGCACCAACAAAAACACCAACTACTACCGATAATAATAATAATAATAATAATAATAATAATAATAATAATAATAATAATAATAATAATAATAATAATAATAATA
>JBAFTA010000017.1:29861578-29882791 GCA_036919975.1 Melanotaenia parkinsoni
CCCGTACGTCCAGTTTCTAGTTTTTAATAGAAATTCTTTTATCCGAGTTTATTTACTCAATAATTAAAACAGTTCTGAGGCCATCATGGATTTCACGTGTTAATAAAAGATGAATTATTTAAATAAATATTACGGCTGTCAAAAATAACGCGTTAACAGCCTTAACTAATTTATGTAATTAATTTAATTACGTTTCTAACTGGAATTAATGCTCCTCATCCCCACACTTTTCCCACTAAAAGGTTTTTACGCTCTGAGGTGAGATGGTCCCTGGACGTGACCAGTACATGACCAGTACATTTACTTTTACTTTTCAAGTAAAGAGGGTGCAGAATGAGTCGACGCAGGCGGAGACGGAAATCTTTTTATAAATAGTTAAAGTAGAAAATATAACTGTCAACAACAGTTCTACAAACTGCATTTACCAACACAACAATACCTACGAAATTTTAGAAATATCACTTTTAATTTGCAAAAAAACTTAACTGGAAACTCAGCCCCCCCCCCCCCCCCCCAGTGAAACACTGTGTTTTATTAATGAGATTTTATTAAATTGGGAGAGCAGGTCCTTGGTTCACCACAGAGCAGAGGAAGCAACAGCAATATTTAGACATAAGAAATGTGAAGATCCAGGCCGGTTTCTTCTGGATGTGGATGTGAAAAGATCTAAATTAATCAATAAGCTCTTATCTTTGGCCAGAAAATACATAATATTTAGTAGGATCAGGGAGAAACGTCCCACTGTGGCTGAGTGGTATAAAGAAAGTTCTTATGGAAAGACTAAGTGCCAAATTAAAAGGAAATGATGACACTTCTATGGACATATGGCGACTCTGATGGATTACCGGCCCAAGGATCTACGTGAAGTTATCCAGACTTAGAAGGTCCCAGACTGAGTTGATGAGTAATATTTCTTGACAGGTACAAGGACACATATTTCTTTATTTGTTGTTAGGCTGAGGGTTTTTTTTCTAGCCCAGACCACGTGTGTGCTTATATGAATTGGTGATATGTAAATTCTGGACATTAAATAACATCTAATGATTAAAAAAAAAAAAGAAAGAATTATTGGGATTATTTTTCGATAAAGGTTTTGTCTTGCCTGTCAACGATCTCCTGCAGGGTCGCCCGCAGCACGATGACAAGCTCCTTGAAGGTGCTCCACTTTTTCACATAGAGGGGAACCTCCTCCTGGTATTTCTTGTTCTTCTTTTCTTCAGCCAGAGGGGTGAAGACCAGCAAGCCTTCCTCAATCATGGTTTGGCACAGGGTGTGGAGGTGCGCTCCGTCATCTGAGGAAATATCCTGTAGACAGTTGGGTAACCAAGTATTTATAAACCGTTATGTTTATTATGAAAACGTAACTTGTTTGTACTTTATCAGGATATTATGAGCTTTAAAGCTATTTTATATAAACAAGATGGACAAAGCTTCCAATAGACAAATGCTTTAAATGTGGATTCTGTCTAATAGATAAAAAATAGATTACTTCAGTTTACAAAGAGCATTTGTTTAGAAATCTATGTGAGAATGTCTCTGCAGGTAACTTGACCTGCGACCTCGGTAAACAACATCTTCATATCTTACCCCTTTTGTAAAGTGTAGTACCATTAAAATGGTAAATGTATTTATACAGCGCTTTACTGTACCTGAAACGATACCCAAAGCGCTTGACATTACACATCACATTCATCCATTCACACACACACTCACACACAGATGGTGGAAGCTGCCATGCCAGGCGCTCAACCACGACCCACCAGGAGCAATGTGGGGGTCGGTGTTTTACTCAGGGACACCTCGAACCAGCAAACCCTCGGGCCACAAGACAACCACTCCACCCACTGAGCCACGCCGCAAAATACACAGTAACATTAGGGTGGGGACATGTGGAGCTCCACCTTCTGATGATCCAACACTTTCCTGACACTTCAGACGTAAGAAATAAAAGACAGACCTCGAGCATCATGATTTTGGCGATGATTTCTGTGATGGCGGTGTTGAGGAGGGTCCCCATGGCTTTGCAGTAGATGCTAACTGGAAGGACATCCTGCCACACCGTCCCCAGCTGTTTCAGCTGATGAATGACCTACAAACAGGTGAAATTACATGAGCCATGTGTGAACAAAGAAAAGTTTCCTTCTCATTAATCTGCATCTGCTGGAACAGATATGCTCCGTTTCAGTTAAAGCAGATTTCTCACAGGTATGAGAAAGACAGTTCTTCTTTAAGGAAGTGACCTGTATGACACCTGCATCCAAGCAAACATGATCACATAACATACGCTGCATGTTATGTGATGGAAATGTTCTTACTTGTGGTATGTCTGAACAACATGACAGAGCAGCTGGAAAATGTTTCTCACGGTGAAGAAGCTAGGCACTAAAACACCCCAGTCATAGATTCACCCTCCACTACATCCTTTATCAAAGTGTTTCCTTTTACCTGCCGGACTGCTTTGCTGGCTGCAATGTAGTTGTCTTCATCATCCAGGTTGCAGAAGTTGTGAGCGGTAGAAAGTCTCTCCAGCAGTTCAGCTCTCTGAACATTCAGCTGGGCTAAGAAGCACTGGGCACCTACAGGCAACAACAGAAAGGGTTAAGACCAAGCGGTGAAATGTGAAGCTATGCAAAGTGCAAAAATTACAGTTCCCCCCTCGTCCACTAGGGGCTTCAAAACAGAGTCAAGCCTCATAGACTCCCATGTTAAAAAGACCAAATTTACAGCAGAAATAAACAAAGAGCCTGGTACAAAAATCCATGTTAGGATTAATAGGTCAAGTTTACCTTCATGACAACTGTGAGGGGGGTGGAGTTGTTTTTTCTAACTCATCCGTTTGGATGTTATTTAATCTTGAAATTTGGGATAACTGGGGGCGTGTCCTTTTGATTGACAGGTATCCAATGGAAAGAAGGGAGAGTGTAGCATAAACGTGGTTTTTAGCTGACTGTGCACCTTAGCTTTAGCCCACATACCTCCATTAGCTGGTTAGCTACCATTAGCTTCGGGTTAGCTCTTAGCTACAGGCAGCTCGGAGTTTAATGGTTGGTAATCATCCACCCCCACGCTCATAGCCCCTCTCAGCGCCACCATTTTGCCCATTTTTGTATTTTCCGGGAGCGACGGCAGGCGTGACGCTGCAAAGATAGCGACGGTGGGAACCGCCCACGAGCTTCACTTTTGCTCTTCAGAAAAGCTACGGGTGACGTCACAAAGGCTCCGTCCATCTTTACAGCCCATGATTAAGACATAAATGTGCTCTTATTTCAACACGTAGACTACATTTGAACAAATTGCCTGGAAAACATTCTCCTGACTTTCTTGACAATAACTGCTTCCTTACCCAATTTCCTGAATCCAGGCACCAAGTCAACAAAAGTTGCAACGCTCTCACTGAGAGGCTGTGGCAGGTGGGCTCTGAAATGGTGACCCAGGGTGAGCAGGTGATGAGCCAGGTACATGCAGTTGTTATGCTGGATGGCAGCTAGATGAGGAAACTTGAACAGGTTCTCTCTGCATGGAGAAAAAGGGAAAGAAAGAGATATTCGTTTGCATCCAAGCAAATGCATGTTATGTGATGGAAATGTTCTTACTTGTGGTATGTCGGAACAACATCGTAGAACAGCTGGAAAATGTTTCTCACGGTGAAGAAGAGCTGCAAGGCACTAAAAAATCCCCAGTCAGTAAGGTTACTGTCACAGAAGTAATCCCATTACAAAGACGGATCAGCCAGGTCTCAGGGGATGGACTGTAACTTACCACTGTGTGGAGCTTCCAACAGCTTCATACAGGGTGTTGACTGCCAGCTCCATCAGCTGCTGCACCGACTCACTGATGCGACAGGCTGGCAGACGCAGACTCCATGCAGACAGCTGCTTTGAGTTCTCCATTATCACCTCCTCCTTCACGGCCTCCACTTTCAACTTTACCTCCGAACCCGGAGCGGGCAGCTTGAGGAGACGCAGCTTTGAGTCTGGTGTGATCTAACAGAGAAGTGTGAAGAAAAAAATGGAAGTTATTAAAAAAGACTGACAGAATATTAAAAAGGTTTCTTTTATGTTTTCTCCAGAGCTCAACGACATCTCTCCCCCAGACAATCACACTCCAAACAAATTCTCATCAACACCTGACTATTAACTGGTCTAAGGCTACAGTTATGCCCATTACCTGTAACTTACAAAACAAAACAAACCTAGTACTACAAAACAGTAGTCAGCGACCTGTTCTCACTAATACCCACTAAACCATCCTCCAGCTGGATTAAGTCAACGGACTCACATATATCCAAATTTCCATGAAAAAACAAGCCATCACGTATCAGTCTAAAAACTTTACAACAGACTAAAGACAGAGGTGGACTGGACCTTTAATCACTATTTCTTAGCTAACAAGCTGCAGTATATCTCCACATGTCTTAAACCTAGCGGTCTGGATGAACCATGAACCATGAACCATGGTTAGATGTAGAGCATTGTGTGAGGATCTGGTTATCTCTGACCAGCTCAGCCATCAAACCACATCAGTGTTTTAAAAGCACCAACATCAGTTCCTTGCTAAGGCCTCTGCGCTGGGGGCTGGGTCAGCCATGTGTACTGGGGCGCCTTCCGGGGCCGTGTTGGTGCCCTGGCCGCTGTGGTCCGGCCAGCTCCTTGTGTGTGAATATGTGTATGTGGGGATGGGGATGGGGGTCAGGGGGCATGATGGGAAGGGGGTTGGTGGGCTATTCTTTTTAATTCTTTTAAAACCTGTAAAGCACTTTGTAATACATTTCATTGTATGAAGAGAGCTTTATAAATAAAGTCTGACTGACTGACTGACTGACTGACTGACTGACTGACTGACTGACTGACTGACTGACTGATTGATTGATTGATTGATTGATTGATTGATTGATTGATTGATTGATTGATTGGCTTGGTGAGACTTTCTAAAATTAACCAAGTCTTCACTTTTTCCAAGTAAGCTCCACCCATCTGGAACAACCCTGACATCTTGAAAAACCAGAAGCTGATTAACTTCACTCAGTGGAAAAATAAAGGAATAAAACACAACATATAATAGAAAATGAAAACTTCTTTTCATTTGATATTCTCACTTCACAATATGGAGTCAATAGCCCTTCACTTTTAGAATACCACAGGCTGATATCTTTCATATGTAAAAAATATATAATTAACCAGGTAAACGTACAGCTACCTATCAGGGTAGCAGAAAAACTATTATCAAATATATAAAGACTGTTATGTAAGCTAAAAAATTCAATCTCTCTTCCAACTTCAAAATGGGAGGTTGACTTATCCAGTGACTTTAATCAAAACGAATGGACACAAATATGTTAAACACCTTTAAAATGACCCTTCTCTGGTGGGGGCCTGGTGGGGTCGACAGCTGCCGATCTTGGCCCACCAGGGCTTGTGCCCTGTGACAGTGGGGGGGCTCTGGCTGGGGCCTTCCTCTACAACCTTCTAGGTGGGTCTGGGGTAGTCTTTGTGGTGGGGTGGCTCGGGTTCATGCTCCAGGATTGTTGGGGATCGCCCGGGTCTCTGGGCCGCCCTAGTCTGGATTACTCATACACTGCAGGCTGAGTTGTCCAGTGGGTTTATACACTGTATACATACACTAGTATGTTTATATACATACTACTGTATGTATACAGTAGTCGTATACAGTAGTCCCTCTTTGTTTTCTCTTCTCTTGGCTCACCAGTCTCCATCGTTCACTGTTATCGTTCCCACTTTGACAAGGGGATGCTAATCAGGACCGAGAAACTAACCAACCATGTGACGTCACAGTTCATAGTACTGCAAGATGGCGGCGCCCTTGCTAGGAAAAATAAAACACCGCGACGCTTTTCTTTTATATGTGTGTATTCGTCACGTTTGTTATATAATTACTGATAATAAGACTCAGTCTAGTAAATAATGTAAATTTGGTTGACTGTTTCATTTCCACTTTAAAGTGGACCAAACAGTGCCAGCGTTAACGTGTCCTAAGGGAATCTGATCGTACCCCACCATCACATTTTCTTCACTCACACACTCCGTCCTGGTCCACGCGTACCTTTACAGTGTTGTGCATCTTGGAGGTCATGAGCTTGCGTGCTGCGATGATGACATCTTTGCACTTCTTGCTGGCAAAGTGACAGTTAACATCTCTGGCATATTTCAGCAGGTCTGTGGAATCGCCCTGCAGATACTCCATCTGCTTCAGCGCCTTCTCGAACTCCTCTGTTTCCTTAATCACCTTGAACATCCAGGAAGACAAAAATAAAGTCAAAAACAACAATCGATCACAGAGCAATCGAAGTGTTAAAGGCTTGTAGTCTGTACAGTGTTGTATTTCTCCAGCTGGCTGCTGTTGGTGGGGATGGAATAGACGAGACACTCGTGGATGATACACTGTGACATTTCCTCCCAAATCAGTTCCCCCAAAATGGCTGAGAGTTTTCTATCCCCAACGGGTACGTCTAAAAGATAAAAGAAAACACACACATGACATTCTGTTAATGTACTCAAAGACATGAAGCATCCTCACAGGTTTATTCTCATTGCTTTACCTAGCAGGTGTGAGTGCAGTGTCCTGAGCACCAGCAGGAGTTTGTTGTAGACCTGTGAAGGAGTGGATCGCTCCTCCCGGCTCTCCTCCAAACACTGCAAGGCCAGGACGGTTCCCTCAGCCTCCGTCACTCTCACTGCCAGCGAGGCATACATCACTAGCGGCTTCAACATGTTCTTCAACAGCACCTGACCTGCATAACAACAGGTGCTAATGAACGGTGGTGAAAACCCTCCGCTGGACCAAAACCAGCCCATGTTAGCCTGAAGCTTATTTGCTAAGCCAAAGAACACTTGTGCTTTTCTGGGTGTTATTCTTTCCGAGTTGTGCTGAGAATATAAATTCATGTGAATGAAGAGTTTCTTTGACAGAGAGCAGTGATCGTTGTTCTTACTGAACAGTTTGATCTTGTGCTGAAGATCTCCCTGAACGGCCAGAGCTTGCAGGACGCAGCACAACAGCTCAGGAGGCTTCGGGTCATCATCTTTACTGAAGGTGTAATTAAGCCTCAGCTCCACCTTCAGCCAGCAAGTCTGACCTGCAGGCTCTAATGAAACGTAAAATAAAAAGATTTTACACCCTGGAAAGAGCTGATATCACATCTGACAAAGAAAATGCTCGATCTGTTTCCTGAGGATGTCTTGCCATTCACAGACGGTAACTTCCAAACAACGAGGCGCTTCCATTCATCTCCCAAATGGTAAATTAAGTTTTCTCTCTGGACTGTCAGCTCGGAGCTCAGAGCGCTGAGCAGCGGCAGCTGAGAGGTTTTCCACTCCTTCAGCGAAGCCACACTGGTCCTTGCCTGGAAAAAAGATGACCCACACATTGGTTTAATACAACACCAGCGCACCTCTTCTGGGAACAGTGCCTTCACCTCTCAGTCCCCCAATAAAAAGCTAAATCCAGTCTCTTCCAGAATGAGGCAGGTTACGGTTGGGTTAGGTTAGTTTAGCCCAAAATGATGTCAAGAGAGCCAGAGAGGAACAGCAAATTATTTTATTTATTTATCATTTCTTGTAATGCAAGATGCTTCCAATCCATCTGATGAGAAGCTGGCATCTCTCTATCTTCTATCAATTAATAAATCATTTCCTCCATAATTACCAGCCTTGGTTTACACAGACACAAAGTCATAACATCTTACACAGTTTCTGAATAAGTTATTCAACATTATACATGCAACATCTATATATGATTAATAGAGCCATATACACTCACATTTACACACAAGCTAGGTTTTAGTTTGTCATCAGCCTACAGCCTGCCAAAGCCACTTTACTGCACGTTACACACAAACACACACCTAAAACCTGCCAAAAACAAACCCATAACAATGCTTGGCAGCTTTAGGAAGTGGTCCACTTTATTCTGATTAATGTCTCATGAAAACATGCAGCTTCGTGCCCACAGTACATTATGGTTCTTTAATTTTACATTCGTTTTCTGATCCTCTGAGATAATCCTAACATCTCATGAAATTCACTCGCTCGTCTAAATATATTTTTATTTATTTATTTATTTTATTTTGGGAAACTGTGGGTTATTAAGGAGCCCGACGACTTTACTTTCAGGACAAACTCTCCAAGATGTTTATGTTTTACTTCCATGTAGCAAAATCCACCCACTTTGGTCCTGGTTGAACTGGTGTGAATGTGGGACAGTTCACCAGAAAGCACCGAGGTTCTGAGACTGGAGAACAGAGCCGATGTCAGAACCAGAACCAGAACCGTGTCTGTGTGAAAGCACCTAAAGAGGTTTTTCTATCTGAGAATGAGCAACTCCAAATAAAACTAACAGTAATTTTCAATGTAAGATGAATGTTTTGACTTCAGGAGTCTTTTTGTCGAAAGGGAATTAGTTGTGATTCTGATACACGTTTCTTTTGTCCGACACCAACACCTGGGGTTTTGGTATCTACCAATACCGAGTATTGATCCAATACCAGTGTTATTTTATTAAGAGGTCTATTAAATTTATAATTTAAATAAATTATATTTATTGTAGAGTTCAATGAAGGATATTGTTACTGCCATTCAATGGCCTAGCATAGGTTAAACTTTAAATGTATACATCAGATTAATCCCAGCTTACGAATGAATTAATCATTATTAAACACGTGTAACAAGCAGCAGAACAGCCGATCAGCTGATCACCGACAGCCGGTCACGCATCAGGAGAGGGAGCAGAAATACAAGAGGAGTTAAAACAGAACTAAGGGAAAAGCTTTTTCTTCTTTAAATGAAGGCGTGCGGGCTTGAACCCTTGCACCTGGAAAAGTTTGGGGGATGAGGGAGCGTTAATTCCATTTTTAAAAATGAAATTAATTAATAAATTAGTCATTAACGTGTTAAGTTTGACAAGTTTAATATTTATTTTTATAATTCAGGTTTTATTAACACATGAAAACCACAGAGGTTTTTTTATTGTTGAGTAAATAAACTTGGATCAATGGATTTCTATTAAAAACTATCTTGAAACTGGACGTACAGCGAACGTTTTCCACAAAGAACGGGGCTGTGAATCCAGGACAGTAAATCCTAACACACTGTCTCTTATTGCGGTGGCTTTCTTTCCAGTTTTCAGTCCACTTTTAAAGCGTTTTTAATTGTATTCTTCTATCATGCTACTGGATCTAACTGCTGCGTTTACCGTGATATTTAAATGGTGTGGCTCTGGAACGGTTCAGGTCCTGTTTAAAAGACCAGACCTTCTCGGTTCGTCTAGGGGATTGTGAGTCCTCCTGTGCTCTGCTGTTAGTTCTCAGGAGAAACGACATCTCCTTTCACCGTTATGCAGACGACTGCCAGATCTATCTTCCACTTAAAAAGAAGGATGGGCTTTCACTAAACTCTCTGCAAACATGTCTGGAGGACAATAAATCTAGGATGGCAGTGAACTTTATTTTAATTATTCCAAAAGTGATGTGATGGAATCACCAGTTCTGCTGGTGGTCCTCCTGTAGATCTGGATCATTTGAAATCTTTCGCAAGCCAGAGATTGTAGACCTGGTTTTTAAAATGGATTCTGAACCAAAGCTTGAAAGCCACATTCGGTCAGTTAGATCCAGTTTCCTTCGCATGAGGCTGCTCAGCACAATGAAGCACTTTTTATAACCACAACGCTTTGAAACAGTAATCCATGTCTTCGTAACCACCTGGCGGGATGACTATGGCATTACATCTCAGCCAAATACCTTGAGGAGCGTATTTATAAATTCTACTGTGTGTTATGAATCAGTCCTTATTTCTTGACTGCAGCTTGTACAAAATGCAGCTCATGCAAGTATGAGCACATCACCTCGGTTTTATCTTCTCTTCACTGGCTGCCCGTGCACTTCAGGGAACATTTTATATTGACTTAAATAAAGTTGCAGTTGCATATCTACAGCAGTGGATGAACAAGACTTGTTTGGTGGGTTGATTTTATAGCAAACAGTACATTTTAATTGCATTAGCTTACGTTTGCTACACTCACCATTAAGCAAGTTTTTAAAAAACATTAGAGATTTAACAAGCAGTTAAAGTGTTTTATGAGGCAGTTTACAGTTTGTCTATAAAATAATCTAATATATAAAATCTATATATATATTGATAATACTGTCATCTTTTAGGAGTAGAGGAATGATGTTCTGGACATGATGTAAGCAGCTCTTACCCGTTCCAGATGACTGGCTGCATCGACATACTTCTTCTCCTGTAATGCTTCTCTGAACTCCTCCATTGAGCTGTGAAACTGAGTCATGCAGAAAAGTCTTTCACACACTGAAACATTTAAACTTGTAAATATTTACTTGTTGTGTATGATGTACCTCTTTTAAGTGTTCAAGCATCTTTATGATTATAGTGTTTTTCTCCAGCTGATGCTTCAGCTTTGTGTATTCGGCCACAGCCACGTGGATGTTTTGTTGCACCTGCATTCACATAAACAAAGAATAAATAAAACACACAAAAAAAAGGTAAAAAATTCAGAATGCTGTAAATAAAAATGGCAAATGTTCTTCGATGTCTTTTTAAATCCTTTCTAGAGTGCACAAAATCATTTTAAAAACATTTTATTACAAATACTTAAACAGTGATTATTATTTACAGCCCATCAAAAAGAAAGTTTATCCTCTTCCAGTTCTACCCATCCGATTTACCAACAAGGGGCCTCGTTTATCAGCCAGAAATGTGCGTAATGTGTGCGTACGATCATTCCCGTGCAAAGTGTGGGATTTAAATTTAACCACAATTCTCACCATGTGTAAGAACAAAACCTGGTGGTAGAAGAGTGGAACTACAGCTAAAATGCACCGTGAGAGTCACATGTTCAGCAATCTCAAACCTCACGTTACCGAATAAAATTCTCAGTTAGTGATGTACTGTTTGATTTGAATAACTGGTGTAAGAGACAGCTGTGACAGGACAAGCGGAAGAGAAAAGTCATGTGTCATGGCTGATCTTGCAGAGAACTGTGTGGTCTGCAGGGAACAGCTTTTCAAAGAGCGTGCTGATCTGTTTAGTGAGAGTTGTAGAAAATTTACCAAGAGTCTGGAACGAGTAAAAGTATAAAAAAAAAGTTTATTACAGGAGAATTACTGAATATAGAATTAAGTAATGAGAGTGGTCGACTCAACTCAGGTGAAGTGGAGAGAGACTCTGTGGAGGCAAGAAGAAAAACAACAGTTCTACATTTCTATAGAAAGAATCTCCTTCCTGAAGACGTTGGGTGGACACACAACTCCAAGAGCTGGCGTCAAAACAACCTCACATAGTTGTGTCTCCACCAGAACCAGTCTAAGGGTCTGAGGAAGGACCAGATGAAGGTCTTCTCACCCTCGTAATGAACTTTTAACAGAGCATGTATATGAAGAGAAGAAACATTTAAAGTGAATAAAAGCATGATGAGTAAAAATGTAAAAAGTGTAATAAAGTAACAATCAGTGTAAATACAATTTATAAAAGAATATAGTAAAGGAAGTAATTATAGTTGTGATTATAATATTATATATAGAGCATAATAAGTAAAATTTCTTCCACAACAGAACAGCTTCTCAGCTAGTAGTTCTCAGCTTCTCCAGAAACTTCTGGTGGAATTTATGCCGCGATTTGCAACCCATGTTGGCGGGAGAGACAAACGCACCAAAGCCATCCCAGTGCAAATCCAGCTCCTGTCCACTCTGGGATTCTTAGCTTCCGGAAGAAATATGCAGCATTTTGAAGCCAACACTAAACAGAATTATGCCGGCAGTGTTGGATGCAGTCATTTCTCTGGCCCCAACCCAGTTCCCCTGCAAACCTCACCAAGAAGCCGAAATTAAAGAAGGATTTCACACCACTGCCGGGTTCCCACACAAAACAGAAGCCACAGATTTCACCCACATCTTAATAAATGCTGTTGGAGATAGCTGGCTGATTATCGGGGGTATCTACTGAAGCCGTGGTTAATGAACCCTGTAGCCAACCCAAGGACCCTGCAGGAGCAGACTTTGACTTCAGACCATTTTTTTTTATTTCTGAGATGCTCTGAGACACAGTAAACTGCTGCCGCCACCTTCTCCCCAACCCCGCTTTTCTTTTGTTGGTCACAACTGCATTAAGTGTTCCAAAAAGTTCCTACAAGTATCTCAATTTACGTGTCAGAGAAATCCCTCGTCTTCCCCCTCTGCCATGATTTTGGAGATAAGAAAAGTCCATACATTCTTAAAGGGATTGTCACTACCATTAATGGTCAATTGGAGGCATTTCTGAATGCAAATGCACCTGAACATGCACGCGCATGGTTATTTACAACAGGTGGGATAACGTGCGCACGTTCGATAAATCAGGATTTTTTGTTGTTGTTGTTCTTACACACATTCCAAATTTCAGTCCTAAGCAAGAATATAGAAACCTTTCTACACACAGCTGATAAATGAGGCCTCAGGTCCTTAACAGATATTTAGAGGTGGATTAATGCCATCTCACATGAACAATATGACACAATACAAGCCAGAAGGAAGAGGCAGTATGAGGAGAACTAGGTGTGAGTTCAACAGCTGGTAGCGCCATCTTTAGCAGCAATAGTCTGACATCAACATTTTTGTATGTCATAAGCAGTATGGAGGCTTAGCTTTACTTGGTATGGAACCACCATCCTCCCAGTTGGAGGATAACAATTATACCCTCTGATCCACAAGTATCCTTGTTCAGTCACACCTTTCTCTTGTTGACGGGTTTCACACATACCTCCGTCTCAATGCAGTTTTTTAAAGCATCCATTTCTTTGGAGACTGAATCAACTTGTAGCATTAGATCCTCTGATCCTTGCAAGCTTGGTAGGAATTCATTGTATCTCTTGTTTATCATGTCACATACTTCTTCCTGAGGAAAAAACAGGAAAAACACAGAGTCATCTGATGAGCTGTAATAACACAAAGATGCTTTGTTATGAGACAAAGCTCAGAAAATAACTATCACGTTCTCTTAGTGTCCAAATAAACATAAAAATAAAAGCCGCTTGGCTGCTAATTAGTCTGATCATTTCAACAATATCCAAAAACGTATTAATGGTAATGTGTGCCATCGTGTTGTGTTGGTACTGCTGTATAATGACGTAATAAGTAGTCAGTCTACGTATGGCTAACTACAAACTACGTTACCTGTCTTCTGAACTTGCTGAACAGTCTCTTTTGAGCTGGTTAACTCTGTGGTTACATTTATAGTTTAATGTTATCTCAGTAATCATTGTTAAACTAATTAAGGTTAGCTGATGGGAAAAATACTGGCTGAGATGCTAACAGTTAACAACAGTTTGAACTTTACTAAGCGGGACGGTAGCAGATGCTTTGCTAGCTACAGATTTACCTTTGTATCTTCCACCTTTCGCGACATTTTGCTTATTTTACTGGCTAGGTCCTCTTTCTCCAGCTTGCCAGAGCTGGCGAGCACTTCGGTGACAAATGAAGCCATACTTAACGTTAAACTTAAAATGTTTTAACGACACTGTGACACCTCAACTCAACAACTCTACACACATGCCCCGCCAGGCGGCCTGATTGGCTCCGAGTAGCTCCGAGATGTCGCCGAACGCAACAAGCCCCGCCCCTTCTTTCTTTTTCGTCTATTTTTAAACAACACATTACTGTCAAGACGCGCTCGGAGCGCCGCCTAAAGGTGATGCAAACAGTAGACATTAAACAAGGTGCGAAATTAATAAATGCATAAAAGAAAGAATGAATGAATAAACAAACCCATCAATAAATAATCCGTTATCCCAAGAGGAAGATCACACAACAACGGACTCACTACTAAAATTATTAATCATGTGACAGAAACAAACATGTGACAGCATGTGCAACAACATAATCACAGGCAAAACAACTATTTTGCATGTTTTGACACGAGGAGCTACGTTAAGCAAGCAGCTTTTTAAATATGATGTATCTGACTTGATTTGTCTTTTCTATTTGGCAGAAATTAAAAAGCTTTCCATAATGAAGGAATTACTGTAGCTTTTGTAATTACATTCCGGTCAACAGGCGGCGATAATGCTCCCGTAAAATAATTAGCCAAACATTAAATTTCATCCACGAAGAAGAAAGACCAGAATCTCTATGGAAACGACAACTACTCGTCTGCGGTGGTCATCGATTTTAATTGTTATTGTTATTATTATTATTGTTCAAGCTGTACATTTTAACAACTATTTGGTGGATATTTTGACGCTTACAGATACAAACGTTTAGGGAAACTAGCGAACAAATTCTTTTAAGTTTCTACGGATGTGTGTGTGTGTGTGTGTGAGGTGTTAACTGGCTAACATCAAAGCAGCTAGCTCTCATGGCAGACTGTTGGAACTCAGACACTGGAGAAGCTGTTTATAGGTCCCGGGATGCTGTCAAAAACTTGAAAGTTAAGTAAGTGGCTAAAGATGGAAATAGTTTTTCTCTTTTAAAAATCTTGGGCTGTTTCATCGCGGGATCTATTTGTGTTCTTGCTTTAGGGTGCGTATAGAAAGAGTGACCTCAACAGCAGCCCTTTCTCAGCGTCTCCAGCAGCAGGTTCTCTCTCAGCAAGATCGGGAAGAAATTGAGCTAGAAACCCTCACACCACAAGGCCAAACAGGTGAGGCAAGGCAGGTTTATTTGTATGGCGCATTTGATGTAAGTGCTTTACATTAAAACGTAAAAGAGTTGCAGATGGTGCAAAGAAAGCGTTCAGAAGTAGTAAAAGGCAGTAACAAATAGCAAAAATCACAAAATAAAGTACATTAAAATGATTAAAAGCAAGTTCCCGTACTGATTTCATGCATAGGCGCATGAGAACAGAAATGTTTTTAACCTGGATGTAAAAATGTCGACATTTGGTGAAAGTTTAATCTCCACTGGCTGTTTGTTCCACTTGTTTGTAGCATACCAGCTAAATGCTGCTTCTCCATGTTTAGTATGGACTCTGGTTAAAAACAACTTGGGTAAAAACAACAAATGAGAAAGATGAACTTAATCAGAATTTAAAGCATGTATAAACAAATAAGTAATAATTGTAGTATTTTTGTATGGGGAAGGACAGAATAGTTTCTCTCCCTAGTTGAGTAACATAGTATAATTTTCCATGGCTTACAGCTGGGTGAGCAGACTGGTTGGGGTGTGTTTTGTTACCTTGTTAGGGTAGCAGGATACAGATAAAGTTTTGGTAAAACTGTTGGAAACTCATCCTGTCATGGGATGTGCACATCCAGTGCCAAAAGGTAATGTTTTGAGTTGAAATAGTTTGGGTTTTTTATTTTGTTTGTTTGTTTTCCCCCATATCTTATGGTGTTTTGGGGTCTGTAATAGCCTTTAAATGAGAGCAAAGACACTGGATAATGAGCTGAAAGAGGGATGCAGAAAAGGGGCACACAGGTTGGGACTGGAGCTAAGGCTTCCTGTGGTGGACTTTCAGCCTCCACACTCATTCTCAGCAGTTTTTTCCCCACCTGTCTCAAAAGTTGTAACTGAAAGCTGAAAATTAAGTATCCGGACTTTCATTCACGCCTGGACACAGGAGGAGGGACTACAAATAAAAAATGAGCTCATTTGCTAATTCTGGCACATTTACAGTTTAAATCCTTTGTGCATTGTCCCTTTCTAAATAAAGTGAAATAAAATTTTAAAGAAGAGCGGTGTCATATAGTCTTTGTTCAGCAAGCATATGTTTTGTTTTAGGACGAATGCTTCCATGAAAGCATATTTCAACAACATGACATCAGTGTTACTCTGTTCCCAGGGGAAAATGAAGAGGAGGTGGTGGTGGGCTGGCAGGAGAAACTCTTCAGTCAGGTAGAATTTTCAGTCACTGGAAAATATCTTGAATGTTCAAAGCAGTGTTTGCCATTTACAGTAGTGATTACTCTTACCACACTTATGTCCCACACAAGTTAACAGCTGTTTTTCTGGCTATGTACCATCATTATGTCTACCTGTCTGTGGTTCCAGTATGAGATGGAGCTGTTCCAGAACGAGGCAGCATGTCAGACACCTCTGGACCGTCAGTACCACACAGAAATCAAGGCCCTGAACAAAGCCAAGGGCCGGAGGAATCACAGGATTTTCACATACACTGATCATGACCGCTACACCAACTGTCTTCCACTCCACCAGCTGGTACTTTGTGTCCCATTCTACAGTCTCTACATCATTATCCAGTAACACACACCATGGTATTATTTTGCTCTGTCAGCATATTAAGGTCAAACCCAAATGAGATCTTCTTAGGGCTGTTTACATCAACAATAAATAATCGGGAACTAATTTAATAATCCACGCCATCATTTATTTTTTGAAGCTTTGCTTTTCTTTCAAAGCTCCTGCTGTACCTTCCGCTGCTTTGTCTTTCTTTTTGTCCATAACGCACATGTGTAGAAGAGGTGATCGGGGTCAGCTGTGCAGTCACTGGAAAAGGCTAAACAACGGCGATGCACTAGCATAACATCAACAGAGCGCTGCTTGTACTGATAGCTGTCACGTCTACAGTAGTGATGGCAGTTTCATTACTCTTACCACACAGATGTTATGTGTTTGCTGTAACGGTATGACAGGAGTTTCAGTAGGAAATGTTTTTATAACGCTACGTTATGGTGTTAAAAACAACGTGTTCCTCTTCAACGGACCACTCTGTCACCAAGCCGACAACATGCACAGCTTGGCAAGCAAATATCCTAAATGAAGCAATGTGGAACATGCTGGTGACGGACATGACACAACTGTACATGGTTGGCAATCAAAGAATTGATGGAGCTCTTCAACCCAGAGTTCCATGATAATTACCTACCAGATCAGATTTTCTAATTAGAAGTGAGCATCATCTTAATTGTCTTCATCATTAGATAGCACATAACACTTAGGCTACATTCACTCTGCAGGCTGAAGAGACCCGAACCGGATTTCTTTGCCCCTGTGCGACTTGTATCTGATCTTTTCATGACAGTCTAAACGACACAGATCCCATTTTTTCAAATGCGACCAGGCAGCTTGTATATGTGGTCCTACATCCCATACGTATCTGATCTTTTGCCGTGCGACTTCAGTCTGAACGGCCAGGTCGCATTAATACATTTAACTGGAAATGTGACAAAAAAATGCGAATTGTGCATGAAGCCCTGCAGTGTGAACGTAGCCATGGAGATAACACGAATGTTGGTTATAAGAGAGCAGATTTGAGATGGAATAGAAACATTAAGAGATTGTCTTTCTACTTTTCATGACGTTTGTGTCACGTTTGTGTTCAGACAAACACTTTAGATTAAAAATTATGACTCTTGCATACAATGCTGTTATTTTTTTAATCTTCAAAGCAACACACTGACCTACTGACCACAACCAAGTCCAGCCCCACCTTCCTGGCTGAGAGGATGGCCACGGTGAGACACAGACGGCAAGAAAGACGCACCATGTAGGTGGATCAGCAGCTCCTGTTTTCTTGGCTAAATCACTCAGTATCGTCCACTGGAAAATACGGCATACTGAGCGCTTTTATTCATAAAAAATACGCATTTAACAAACTTTCATCCAAAAAAAGGCCTTTAATCTTAATGAACAGTCATGTGACAGCTAATGGTGGGTGTGTTTGCAGTGACTGCAGCGTCCCTAAGTCAAGAATTATCAACTGGGAGCCCACAGAGGAGTTTGTGAAGAGCAGTCATGTGGTGAATCATGTTATGCAGACCATGCACATTATGGGAGACCTGGGTCCCCCTGGAAGGTAAGACCATGAACACCATTTTAGGCCACTTTAATCCCGTCATTCTGTGTGGGAGCTGGAGAAAACTCATCTATAAAGCTCCACCTCGTGTTACATGTAGTCTGTTTCAGGATATGTTTACAGGAGAATTATAACTGATCACAGGATTTAAGTTAAACTATTGCATTCAGAATTATTATTCTTAGCTTGATCCTGCACATTGCAGGCTCGTGTACATGTCTACTAATACAAAGTAATCTTGTGTAAACTCTGCTGTTTTATCTTCTTCAGAGGAAGAGCTTGTCTGCATATGTCAGACAATTGTTTTTCCAAGTCAGGGGAAATTTTGTCTTATACTAGGCTTCTCTGATCGTCTCACTATGCATGTTCATTGTGATTTTTTCTCTGTACTTGCTTTTTCAGGCTGGGCCAGAAAGAGAACGAGTGTTTACTGTTAACCATAAAAATCGATGGCAGTGGAACCGTCATTGTAAAACCTGACTTCAACAAAGACAGAGAGCCCTACAGGCAAGTCTGCAGCATCACAGCATCTCCACTTTCACCTCATCAGCCATCATATTATCAAGTTAATGTCATACTATTTTACTTTTTAAATTAAGTTAGAAGCTTGTGCTTCAGGGCTCATGTTTTATCTGCACCAAGTGCTACTACACTGGTCCAGATTGAAATGCTGTATACAAACGCTGGATGAACAGAAGGAAAACAGATGATACCACAGTTAAAAAAGCCCTAAATTTCCTGCTTTTCTGCTTCCTTATACACTCGCTTGCTGCTTGCTCTTAGCTTTGATTTTTATCCATTTTTATGCAGATTTTTTTCCCACTTTTTAGTTTTTTTTTTTTTTCTTTCTTCACTGAGACTGAAGCATTTTAATAGAAACCACAACATTTTTCATGGTTCTTATCTTCATCGCTCCATGTGCGTGGCCTACACACAGATGAAGCCTCAGCCAAAGCTAAGTAGCTTGGAAAGGTCCTAACGCTAGGCTAACGAGCAACAAGATGCCTCCCATCTCCACAGATGACTACCAAGACCTATTTAAGAAGATAACAGCGCTGGAGGTGAAAGTTTGCCGCCTTGAAGTTAATAATGAAGTAAATGGAAATGAAACCTTGCCACTGATTCAAAACAGCGGAGATGAGCAAGCTGACAGACGGCTAAAAGGCACGGATAACACTACCAAGAAAGAGGCAGCCTCTCTGAATTACAATACATCATCGGGTAACAACCCTCCCTGGAACTGTTGTGGTGCAAAGCCAAAAAGTAAATCATGCTTTCTGGAAAAGGAAAGACAACTTCCGGGCGCAGCGAGCTGAAGTCTGTGATGAGCCCGACTGGCCTCCGCTCCCTACAAAACAAAGGATCTCTTTTACCCTCTACATGGTAGGAAACAGGACTGGACACCCAGACCGGGAAGGTTGACAACAAACCTCCAGAACATCTGAATTTGAAACTACAGAACAGATTTGCTCCGCTGTCTGAGGACTCGGGATTGGATTACCATCTATCCCAGGACTGGAAGGTGAAGACTGAAAAAAGGTCAGAAAGGAAAAGGCCAAAGAGAAAGCTGAAGGCTGGGCCTGAAACTCTGATTATTAGTGATTCTGCTGTAAATGAAGTTCAGTGGATGTGCAGAAAGAAGATCCTTAGGAAAGTCCTCTGCTTTCCTAAGGATCTGATCAGTGACACTAGAAGGAGAGAATTCGTGGCTGATGTGAGAACCATGGTTCTACATACAGGGTCACATGATGTATCCAAGCAACAACCTGAGGTTCTGAACCAGGACTTTACTGGACTGTTAAACCCAGCAAGCTCTCTGAAAGCAGCTGTTTTCATCAGTGGACCTGTGCCCCCAGCAGAAGGGGAGAGGAAAGATTACTGGCACTGAATAATTGGCTTATATCAGCATGTCCTGACAACAAACTGCATTTTATTAACAATTTTTACAGTTTTGGGAGCATAGGCATCTTTTTTAAGGCAAATGGATTAAATTTGAACAAGTCAGGGGTGAAACTGTTCACCACCAGCCTTTTTTACTTCCTGCATCATCCTTCTGCACTCGGTGCAAACAGGATGAATACAGGAGAAGTTTTCTCTCAAGATAGACCAAACCAAACCAAACCCAGTGGAAACCCAAATGAGGAGCTGCATCTGCCCCCACTCAAAGTCAAATCAAATCACAAAAATCAAAGACATCAGCGGAGGCAAGAGGAAGGACCTTTACTTGCCCCCAACCCCCTCAACAGCACCTAGAACCAGGATGGTGGACCTTCAACCCCAGCAGGTCGATGCTGGACTCAGCGGTACCACCCGGTCAGATTGACCAGTATGTTTTTGTCCGCCATAAATCCCCACAAGAGCAGCTAAAGGGAGGCACCATGTTCGATGTGTGGAGGGTCCAGACTACGTGGATAACGGCAGTCATGATTTTTCCTAGAACAAGCTGGATCCCTGTTTATTAGAAGGTTAAAAGGTATCTGTACTGGTTGGTAACTCATGAATCGTGACTTTGTGGATGGTGACGTGGAATGGAACGTAGCCAATCAGAGAGCGAGCTGGCTGGGGAAAAAGGAAGTAAATGAAGTCCATGTTCACGCCGTCTCCTGTCTGTTATTTTAGTCACTTTTGGCTTTTTCTGTTAACGACAGTCCCAAGACCACCATCATTCCCTGGTCCTATATATCCTCTTCGTGTTTTCCCGGTTGTTGCTATGGTTCTTGACGTTTGGTCACGTGAGACGTTCGGCTCGGAGGACTAGATATATGTTCCGTGACAGCATTGTTATGTGTGTGTTGTTCTGCAATTAGATTATAGGAGCAAACCACACACAGTACGATCAAAACTGTTAATGCCCGATTTTTTATCTCCACGTTTGAGGTCTCGAACCGATTAAAATCCTTATGTGTGTACCAGGCTTTAAATGATGCTTCTGTAAAGCACTTTGAATCCCCCCGTCGTTGAACTGTGGTGTACAAATAAAGTTTGCCTGGTCTAAATCCTGAGAAGCAGCATGTCTGTGCTGTCATGCAGGATTGTAACAGAAGGTGAGAAAAGAGAAGTTTGGCGTCTTACTGTCGAGAATGTGTCCACCAGCATGAATCCTGAGGAAAAAGAAAAGGAGCAGAACATGTACAGAGATGTAAGTTACCATGACTTCTTTCCCTCACGACCAAAGTTAGATTTGGTTGATAAGTTTTGAAATCAAATAACATTGTTTGACACTAACGTGTTTTCTTTTCTCATTTTCTAGCTGTATGTGAGACATAAGGAGTACCTCAATAGTCTTGTTGGACAGGACTTTGAAATGGTGAGGAATTTAACAAAAGAACATGCTGGTGATGGTTCCTTACAGCCCAGGGGTCTCATTTATAAAACTGTGCGTAGGATTCTTACTAAAAGTGTACTTACGCCCAAAACCGGAAGTTGGCGTACGCCATAAAATATTCTGATTTATAAA
>JBAFTA010000017.1:29985281-29995585 GCA_036919975.1 Melanotaenia parkinsoni
TCTATCTATCTATCTATCTATCTATCTATCTATCTATCTATCTATCTATCTATCTATCTATCTATCTATCTATCCTGAATTCGTCCACGTTGAACAGAAGAGGTTAAATCTCTGGAAGGTCTCCGGTTTGTGAGCTTCGCGTCCCCGCATGTTGTTTACCAGCAGCGGGGAGACCTCGGAGGGTTTAACCCGCCTACCAGTCACATCCAGACGGCTCCGGATCGCTCCGACATGTCGCCGTTCGCCTCCCCGCGGCTCCCCTCGTCCCGCGGGATCCGCTGCGTGGGTCTGCCGCGTCGCGAAGTTTCCAACTTTTCACGGAAACATTGAGAAGAGTTTGTTAAAAGTGGTTTAAGTTCTTACGGAGGAAGGCAGCGGCTTCCCTCTTCCTCCCCCTCCCCTTCCTCAGCTCTTCCGCTCTTCCCACTTTAACCTCTTGACTTCGGCGGAGAGACGGAGGCTCGTCGGCCTGAAGGAAGCAGGACAGACGGCTGTAATTAACATCTGTCACACATCTGCCCGTTTAACATGTAAACTTGAGATAAAGACTGGGTAATTCAGTGTTTGTAGCATTATTTCTTAGAAATAAATCTAGGTTGGAAAGCCTGTTTCAATTCAGTTCAGCTTCATTTGTACAGCCCCAAATAACAAAGTCTCCCAGGCTAGTTTACTGTGATCCATTTAACCCTTTAATGCCGTTTAATGCAGATACACAGTTCGTCAGACATTTTGCATCACTTTATGGTAAAAACTTTAATAAGAACCCTGCTGAACACAATCAGTTACTTGTCTCCTCCCCCCTGGTGGACACCTTTTGTGGCGTGGCTCAGTGGGTAGAGCGGTTGTCCCGTAGCCCAAAGGTTGCCGGTTAGATCCCGGCCAGAACAACTCATGTCGAGGTGTCCCTGAGCAAGACATCGAACCCCAAATTGCTCCTGATGGGTCGTGGTTGAGCACCTTGCATGGCAGCTTCTGCCATCGGTGTGTGAATGTGTGTGTGAATGGGTGAATGTGACGTACATGTAAAGCACTTTGGATAAAAGCGCTATATAAGTATAAATACTTATATTTAAGATCATTTTTACGTCACATATTTTTTTATTTTTTACATTTAGTTAAAGGGCTAAATAAAAACTTCAGATTAAAAAAATAATTTTCTCACCTTTTTACTTGGGTTGGGCTTTAAAGGGTTAAAACAAATCCACATTTGTCCAATTTTGTGTTTATTCACCCATCTTCTGTTCCGCTTAGTGAAAATTTAGGGTCACTGGGAAGTTGGAGCCTATCTCAGGATTTGCTGGTACACGGGTCGCTAGTCCATTAATTTTAATTCATAAAGAAAACATTATTGAATCTTGACTTCGACTCAATGTGCCATCCTGAGCTGCTTGGGGCAGCGGGCGGTAGCTGGGAGGAAAAATCTCCTTTTAACAGGAAGGAAACCAGAATCAGAGAGGGCGGCCAAATGCCTGCACTTGGGCTGGAGAGGACAGGAAAGAGGGATCAACAAGCACCATAGCTTCCAGCCAGGGAAACAGAGAGAAGAAAAGAAAAACAAGTTAATGATGCCAACGCTGAAGAGCAGAGAGGTGGACAAAAGGGAAGGAAGTACTCGGTGCAGCAGTCTAAGATGGCTGAACCCGCCTAGTTATAAGATTCATCAAATAGGAATTTTTTAAGTCTAGTCTGCCTCTCATTTACCCAAATTTCCCTATGGACTCTCCAAAGAGATTAATAAAGTATTTTCTGTTCTATTCTAAATGCAGCCACATTTATAAGGAACACATATTTGTGGGATGAGCAGCAGAGTTGAGCATGTGGGTTGAACACATGAAAAATTTGCCAAATCTTCTCTGCCAAGCAGTGAATTCTGGTACTGACTGCTATGACTGCCCTTCAGCGTCAGGCCTGTTTACGCTGGTGTCGGCAGCATGTGGAATCTGAACATATAGAGGAACATCACGTTTATGAGCCCAGATTTCCTACTGTTTGATCACAGGGTCAGAAGAAGACACAGAGAATGTTAAGGTGCAGTCTAAAGGCCAAGATAAAGACTTTAGCACGTCCAGGAAGCTAAATCCAATCTGAAACTGTACTGATGTGATCAGTGCTAGGCTAGCACTGATAACTGAGCGGCAGGCTGTAACCAATGAGAAGATGACTTCTCATTTCACTCGGGCGGGTATTTTGGTGCCAAATGACTCACTGGATCGTTAGTTACACCAGCGGTTCATTAGCACTGGAGAGGCTAACAAGTTCTACTGACTGCAAACGCTCTCTGCTGATGTTAGCATTGGAGAGCTAACAAAAGCTTTACTTAACTGGTTACCAGTTGGGTTGCATACTCTCGCTGCTATCCATTAGCAAGTAAATGCTAGTGTTAGCATTGAAGAGGCTAATGACTAGCTTCTCTAGATTGGTGACCCACTGGATTAGATAATTGCTAAATAAAGCTAATTGGCACATTCTTACCAATTGTAGCTAACCTTATGCTCATCTTGTTATCCCAAAATACAAAACTCTTTCTTTTGTGATAACCAGATACAGTTGGCAGTTATTTAGGGGAAACATTGTTAATTTCTTGATATTATAACATAAATAACTTGTAATCATGTGGAAATTAGCTTCATGACTCATTATCACTATAACAGAACTAGTTCTGGAGCTAACGGCGTCAACATTAAATTGCTTGCATGGCTGCAAACAGGAGCACAAAGGTCATATTTATTTACATTTTACAAACCAACGCTGCAAAGGAAGGAAGCTAACTCAGCATCATGTGTAAAATAAAACTCATTTTTAGCCAACATGACTGCACAGTGCGTAAAAATTATGAACTAGTTCTGAACATTTTATTTGAGCAGCAGAGTCAGTTTCAGCCTTGTCAGGTGTCATGTGGTCCAGACCTGGTCCAGAGGTCGTGTGCAGGGTCTAACTTGGGTTGTGGAATGTGTCCTACGGACCAAATGTGATCCAAATGTGGAAAGCCACCTTTGACATGTGTTACAGCAAGTATTGTGAGCCAGACAAGGCCCCGCGGCCAGAAGGAAACTGCTTGGATCATGTCTGGAGGAAATGTGCCGGATCGTCCAGCATTAGCGCCGTTTTTCAAGGCCAGATGTGTTAGACTGGACTCATTATGTGTTATTAACTGTGGCGGTGGCTCATTTAGTTGTTTACTTTTAAATGTTTTCATCCTTCTACAAACCACTGCGATAAAAAAAGAACATCTAATGGGAAATTTAACAATTAGAAACTGCTGCTAGATGAACTTACAACACTAACAAGTCATATTTTAAATTGATTTCTGCAGAGTGAACGATTGTATGAATGTCTAAAGAGCACAATGGATGAACTAAAAATGCTCATAATTACAGCTTTTAGCCACTTCAGCTAAAATATGCTTACAATAAATTAAAAGACAATAAGTCAGTAAAGAGAAAAAAAGACTATAAATTCAATTTTTACAATAAAGTTGGAGATTATTTACACGGTTTTAAGTTGAAATATGAATTTTAAGTTAATTGTAAATAATACCTAAAGAGACTTAAAAATAAAATATATTTAATGAAATATTTAATTAAAGAAATAATTGATCTAATTTAGTAAACTTCTTCAGAGACGTGCATGTTTGTATAGCTAATAGGTCTGTTTTGTAAATGAGACTGTATAAATAAAGGTATAAAAATGTTATAAATCAATTTTATATTTAGTTTTAAAACTAATTAAATGTTATTAATCAAATTAATTTAATTCATTAAAACATGAACCCAATTCAATTTTATTTAACTAATTTATTAAAGTTCATTTCATAAAATTTAAAATCAAAAATCATTTTTTATATTTAATTTAAAATTTATTAATACAAAGTTAGTTTTTATTTCACATGTTAATAATTGTCTCGTAATTTTTAATAAAAATAGCCGTCAGATAAAGACTCATAAATGTCCAGTTAAGTTTAAGTTTAAGATAGATTCTGGTCCTGGATTAAGTCCAGATCCAGGTCCCAGTCCAGGACCTGGTCCAGATCCAGACCCCGGTCCAGTTTAAGCTCTGTGGGGGAACACTGGAGGCAGTGAAGGGGTTAAGGTCTACTGGTGTCCTGTTTCACCATATTTCAGAGATGACGACTCAAAGCAGATGGAGGAGTTTAGGGACTGACAACAAAGGAAGGCAGCATTCCTGCAGCATAACTTCACACTAAAGTCCGGTTCTGTCCTCCAGGATCTGAGACTCCCCTGATACGTTCCTGATTAATGATTAATGTGATTAGTATCCGGCTCCGGTCGTATCAGCCCAGTCGTCCAGCTCGTTACACCCCAGCACTTCCCACCACTCTTTGCATAAATAACTGATTATTTTGAATATTTGTAACGTAACACGCTGTAGAACATGTACATAGTTAGCTAGGATCACTACTGCTGCTGTAGTTACACCGTCCACCCTCTTTCTCTCTGGGACCGTCCCACATTCTTCCTGCTGTAAATTCCCCACAGTGGGATCAATGAAGTCTTATCAGTTCTGCTTCGTTGTCCTGGTAACGCGCAAAATCTTGATAACATTTATATCACTTCTCAGATGAAGAGATCTGTTTTTTAGTCATACCAGAGGGAAATGTGAAGCCAGTAATTCTGACATGATGTCCGCCATTTAATGCCACATAATAATAATAATAATAATAATAAACAGAGTTATGAACTTAGTGCTGTTGTACACATTGAGCACCTTCTGCCTCACATTTATCCAGCAGGACTTTCTACAAGACTGTATGTTAGCGTCTGTGTAGCGCCCTTTAGAGGTCACAGTGGGGAAATATCTGTTTTCCCTCAAAACAAATATAAATAAATAAAAATAAAAAAACAACACAGATGTTCACAGAAACTTTACTAATAAAAACATTTAACAATTCAGAATATTTAAAAACCTTTTTAATGAGTTATTAAATGTGTACATCCACCATGAAAGCGTTTTCTTTCATGTTGGTTTGATCTTTGAAGTTTTACTTTCAGTGACATTTTTCTGAAACTTTTCCACTTTTAGATCCAGTTTGTCTCAGATTGGTGAAGTTCTGTCCATCGTTCCATCTGAGACTCTGCCTCTCTGAAATGCTCCTTTTATACCAGTCATGTTACTGAGCTGTTGCCAGGTAACCTGGTTAGTTGTCAACGCTCCTCCAGGTGTTTCTGGTTTGTAGGTACTTTTCCAGCCTTGTGTTGCTCCTGTTCCAACTTTTTACAATGTGTTGCCATTAAAACAAAATAACATAATAATGTATACACAGTACTAAAAAATGTTTAATTTTATATCACAAAACATATTCAGTATTCATGTCCCAAACCACATTTTATGTGAACCATAAATGATTCAGATGTCAGACCTGCTCAGATCTTTATTCCCACAATCCTCAAGTATCAAAGTCAGAAGAGAGAAAAGTAATAAAATACAAACATAACTTGTAATAAAATCATATTTCCAGCTGGTAAAATAAAATGTTTATATTATGTGGAAGTGATGGATGGATTAAAGATGATGTGGACTTTCTCTCTGCCGCTTGTTGTCCGCGCTGCAGTTCCCCCTGTGACCAGAGGGAGGCGCCGTTTCTACAAATGGAGAACTACCTCTATTTGCTGAAGGACTATGTTGTAAAAATCTTTCAAACTGTTATTTTTCACTGATTCCGCATCTCTTCGGAAGGTCTGTTTGGCGGCCTTGGGGACTGTGAGACGACCTGTTCCGGAGAACAGGAGGAGCAGCTCGGGTTTTGCCCGTTCCGTCCGCTGTTTAGCGGTTTTCTGATCTCTGCCTGGAGGTTTTACTGCAAACCAAGTTAGCTCAACAGCTAATCCTAAAAGTCACGTCACCTGTGTGGACTCGAGTTAAAAGTTCCCCCCTAGAAGTGGGACAACAGGGCGGTAGTTAAGCATCAGCGGTTACCAAACTTTGTCTCGAGTGTTTTCGCGCGGGGTTCGTATTTTACTTCAGTTTCAGTAAAAATAAATATATCGTCGTCAGAGACGATAGCAAGTGAAGCGTATCTGCGGGGATCGTGGTCGCTTTGTCTCACAGTCACGCACAGACACGGGGATTTATCGGCGGAAATGCGATAGAGGGACGGCAGCTGCGGTGTTGAGTCCGCTGTCTCGGCGGCTCTGGGTTCGCTGCCAGTGAGGCCTGCGGGTCAGGCTTCCACCGGGCTAGAGTAGAGCCCGTCACCACCGTCAGAAGGTCGAAGGACGGTAGGTGGCGCCGCCACCGCCGGGCCTGTGGACCCAATCATGGAACGGATGGAAGTGGACCAATGCGCAGGCGCAGCTGGTGGAGCAGGAGGCGGAGCGCTCAGGAGGTCAAATAGCGCCCCCATGATAACCAGTGTCAGGTCAGTGGTACTACAACAACATACAAAGCGCTGAATCCCACTCAAATAATATCAAATGTATACTTTAATAAACTGAAACACCTAATTTGGTATTATAAAATATATTCAGATTATAAATAGAAACATATTTCATTCAGCTATAGAATTATTATTCAATAAAACAATTTTAACTGATTAATTTCTTTGTTTAACCCTTGTGGATCGCTTGTTGAGCATCATCATGACATCTGATAGGCTACCATAATCATGTGACACAGAAGGAATGCACTACAGCCAGTTTCCACTCATAATTTTATTTCCTAAAACTCTCAGAAATTAGATTGAATGTCTTGTATCTGCTCAGTTGCATCACGATATTTAACAAAAGTATTGAATCTGATATTTTTCCTGGCAGATATCAAAGTATTGATTCACCCACCCATAATGACTGGGTGTTAACGGCATTTTCCACAAATTACTGCAATAGATTGATAAAAAATAGTCTCCTGTATCGTCGTGACAGTTCAACATCCACATAGTTATAATCTTCATACTGAATCTTTGTTCCCAGAACTTATCAGAAGCAGACCGTAGGCTGTATGGATTGTGATGTCGCTGGTTATCTCAATCCACCTCGTTTTTCTTGTTGTAGGTAGTTCCTCTATCAAACATGTCAACAAGTTTCAAGTTTTTTATTTGTCACTTGTAAGATGGCAGTGAAAAGCAGTCGTACATACATCCAAGGCTGTGCACACCCATTTACCACTAGTACAGGCCTGAGGGAAGAAGCTCCTCCTGAGTTCTCCTTAGATGCCAGTCAGAGTGCAGCCACTCCACCACACTGCTGTCAGGATGATGAGGGTCTCTCATGATCCTGTTTGCTCTGGCTACTGTGCTCCTCATGAAGGGTTGTACCCATGGTACGCTCTGCTGACCCCTGCAGGGCCCTCCGGTCCTGGCCAGTACTGTTCCCATACTGCACTAGGTGATGCTACCAGTCAGAATACTCTCCACTGCTGCTGTTAATGATTTTTAACTAATTTAATGGGCTGACTGAGCATGCTCAGAGAACGCTTGGTTCTCTAACAGCCAGGTGCATGATGGGTAGGTGAGAGGTTACCTACAGCTGTGTTTTCTAGGACTTACAGAGTGTGTTTGTCTGTTTTTGTCTCCATGTGTCTCAGCGACGGGATGACAGTCTTCAGTCCCGTGTCCTCGGCTCGGTACCGACGTAGCAGCGTGTCCATCAACCCATCCCAGGTGCGTATGAGCCAGGTAAACGTCCCATAGCCACCAGATCTGAGGGATCTGAGACGATGTGCCTCTGTGTGATGAAGTTCATCACATCCAGTTTCAGATCCCGTTAAAACGGACCAGGTTTCTCTTCCTGGATCAGAAATCAGAAGTGAACCAGCAGAGGAGGCAAGCAGACCTCAGTTGGAGCTTTATTCAATCCTTTTCTGTAAAAAATGACAAAACCAAGCTGTTGTTAATTTTTATGACGTAACATCTCTGATCAGGTCTGTCCACCCTGCTGCTGACCCTGTTGGTCCAGTTCTCCCAGTATCGTCTTCTTTAGACCATCCTGAATATGACTTTATTAACTCTGGATGGATTCATCCCACCAGCCTCTTTCATGTGTCCTTCTGTCTCCTCCTTCAGCTCGTCCCCTTGTCTCCTTTCTCTCTGAGTGGAGACAGATCCGACCAGAAGAGACAGGTAAGGACAGATGGACTCAGTGGTTTGGATATGGAGTCAGATGCCTGTCAGATCAGACGTGCTTACAGTGTATTTAGACCGAGATTCAGACTCTCACAACTCGATAAAAATGCAAATATTTGGGTTTCTTCGTTGGGAGTACGGGCCGACAGCTGAGCGGTGGGGACTGACGATTTCCTGCTCATATGACACCATTTGTTTATGGTGCTTTCGTATCAATACAAGTACTTTTTGCCCCTTAAAGGAAAATCTCACGATTGTACAATGTGCATTAGTATCTCTATAAAGATCCATTTATGCTCGCTTACTACGTAAATAGTGACATCGTTTCAAACGTGGTCATATGTCGCCGTCCTCATCCATGCATGTTTTGCGTTGCCATGATTGTTAAGTCAGTTCCTCCACTAGGGGGCAGTGCTGAGTTTAACCTTCACTCCCGCAAACAACGTCAGTTTCAGACACCGTTTAGCAGCGGTAACTCGTCGCTATGAAGTTGTTTCCAATGCCCAACACGCCCTAAACACTCACATATAGTCTTCATTTAAAAGCTTGCATAATTACTAAAGTTATCCTTGTCTTCATTCTTCTACTTTTTTGTTCCCGTCCTGATCCTCTTCTTCTCTAGTTTGTTTCTTTCGTTGGTCGCATGTCAGCTATTCTGCTCAGCACTGCCCCCACGATTTCCGGTGGTATTGCTCCGTCTTTTTCGTCAAGAGATGGATAGCTAAGCTTCCTGAAAACTGACCAAAACTGTTACGTACACAGTTTGGTCCATCGAGTATAAATGGGCCTTTTAAATGACAAAATTACTTCCTCTGAGGACACGGCTGCTGTGGTGCTGGGTGGAGTCTCTGGCCTCACCCTCTCCAACAACAGCTGAAGCCCCACCCACCCAGCTGAAACACCCAGGAACTAGAAAGAAATATTATTTAACACTAAATAAACTGCTACCAGTCTCAGTTGTATCTGTACATGTTCATTTTCTAAATGAAAATAAAGGAATAAATGAGCTGCATCCTCCTCTCTAACACGCCGGTGACAGCATCTGCCACCTGCTGCCCTCCTCCTCCTCCGTTCTGACCCTGGTAATGACCAGAGCTAGACTTGATTCTGATTTAGAAACAGAAGTAGGCATCAGACCTGTGTTCGCACTCTTTTAGAAATCTGGAAGCTTTTGTGTGTTACATCTCCGTACACCACCTGTAGTCTGCTTTGCTACACACAGTTTTATAAATGAGGCTCCAGGTGCTTAAGGTCTATGGTCCTGCAGGTTTTAGATGTTTCCTGCTCCAACACGCTTGATTGAATTTAATGGATCATTAACAGGTTTGTTGTGAACTTGACAAGCTGTTGTGCACGGATCAGGTTGGAGCAGGAAACATCTAAAACCTGCAGGATGGTGGACCTCCAGGACCAGAGCCGGACACGCCTGTCACAACACACGTGACCTAAAGAAAGATGATGTAGTCATCATACATCCTGACAAACAGAATGAAACTAGCTGTAAAACATCTGATCTTCCAACATTGGTTTCATTAACACACGTAAACATTCTGAGGTTTACCGGCGTTATTGGTAACTGATCATGGATGCTTCCCGTAGGTGGCTGTCTCTCAGTCTGCTCTCCATGGTTTAGACCAAGTATATGTAAACCCTGCAGGACAGAATTCTGCTCTGGATCACTGATAAACCAACGTTGTAGAAAGATCAGAGTCCGGTCTAAATAAACTAACCAAGGCTGATGGTGGATTTCTTTATGGAGGCTGGATTTACTCGTAACTATCGGGAGGTTGAAAACGGTTTGTGTTTGATGCAGGAGGAGAACATGGAGACGGCGCTCCGAGGGAGTCTGCAGAGACTGAGGTGAACAACTACACCATCACCCTGACGTTCCCTGGAGTTTAAACCAGATTTTATTCACCATTCATCTCTTTCTGTCTCCCAGTCCTTCCAGTCTGATTCCAGTTCCTCTGGTCAGTCAGTGGCATGACCACACAGCCGTGGTGAGCATCTCCACCATGACCTTCTTACTTTACGATTAACACTCAAACCTCCAGCAGGTCTCCCCGAGGTCTATCTCCACCACCAGGAGCGGTGGTGTGTAGCTCTGTGGGGTAAATGTGATGGATATTTAACCCTTTAGATGATCTACTGAAGTTTTCCAGCATTTCTATCCGTCCAGGAGGTTTACAATCCAGCCACTAAATGTAGTTTTATTCAGAGACTCTAT
>JBAFTA010000017.1:29995645-30005753 GCA_036919975.1 Melanotaenia parkinsoni
GTCATTAACAGGCTTGTGCAGAGGTGTGTTGTAGTAGGAGACATCTAAAACCTGCAGGACAGTAGCTCACGAGGACTGGAGTTGGAGACGCCTGGCTTAGATTGACAGTAATGTCCAATCAGGAGCAGAAATGTTTGAATGCAGATGAGAAAAGGCTTGTTCACTGTTGATCTGTGTGTTGTTTCTACAGCGTTCTTCTTCTGGTCGGCCTTTATGCTGCGCTACAGTGCCTTGAAAAAGTATTAGCCCTTGAACTTTTTTACAATTTGTGACTTTACAATCACAAACTTGAACATATTTAGTGATGCATGGTTTTAAATGGATATAAATGTGAGAATGTGGTGTGCTTTCAGGGGTTAAAGTCAGAATGTTTGGTGGGTTGTTGTCGTATTGGACAGAAATGTGAGGTCAGGATAGAAAACTCTGGTGTTAAAGATGAAAATCTCTGAATCCAGATCTGACCACTAATCCAGTTTAGAGGATTTAGATTTAAACCAGGTTTAAAGTGACTTTGTCAGTTAAGTAATCCAGATCACTGAGGTAGAATTAGACTGAATCAGGTTCAGATTTTAGGCTAAAGTGTATCAGCAGGTAAGGGCTGAAACTAAATCCAGATCAGCAATTCATACTGATTTGTGATGTGGATTCACGTTGAATTCATTAGATTTTAATCCAAAATTCTAATCAAGTGTAAATCCTGATTAGAGTGTTTAGACAATCTACAAATTAGAGTTGACACTGGATTAAATTAATCTACGCCAGTTTCAGTCTAGATTCTTTGCAATTCCAGATTTTGTGTTTAGACTGAATTCAGACTGATAAGGAAACAAATATCAAGACAGCAATAATAAAGCACTCAGACTGAATCCAGATTAGGTTTCAGACTGATCTAGATCAGGCTCTTTAAACTTAATTCAGACCAAGGGGTTAGGAGGGGGTTTAGGCTGAATCTGGCTCTGTTTTTAGTCGTCTAACTTTAAGCCAATGTAAACCCTCTGATCTATAAACTGTTTAAACACAGATTCTAATCTAGTGAATTAAAAGTGAATCCATATCACATGAACCGCTAATCTGGATGTAATTTCACTTCACCTGCTGATCCACATCATTCATGTTCCAGTCTAGATTTCAACATGTTAAACTGAAATCTGGTCAGTAGTTCAGACTGAATTCTTATCAGGTTACAGATTGGTTTTGTTTGGATAAACGTTCAGATTTAATCCAGATTAAGTCTTCAGACTAATCAAACCAGATTTGGAAGATAACTGTTGGTTTTTTTTATTACTGCTGACTGCAAATGAACCTTTGTATTCAAGGGTTCTGATTAGTTTTCAGATTAATCAGAATTAGATTTTTAAAACTTATTCTGGATTATAAAGTTCAAACTAAAACCAGATGAGATTTTTCAGACTGAATCCAGATAGAAACGGGTTGGTGTTGATCCACAGATCCAGAACTTCAGATCAGATTTAAACTGGTCTGGTTGGATTTGTTAGACTCAGTCTGTGTTTCGGGTTCAGGATTAATGCAGATTATAAATTCTGACTAAATCCAGATGAGATAGTTTAAAGAATACAGATTAAAATGCTCAGACTAATCCAGACCCAGAGTTAGTCCAGATCATAAAACTGACGGAGTCCAGATTAGAGGGTGGAAATGGAGATGATTCCAGATTTCAGCTGGAAAAGCTAAAATAAGATTAGTAACCTGAATCCAGATCAGATTTATTCAGAACTAAATCCAGATTGGAAGTTTCACATTAAATCTAGAATGACATGTTAGAGACTAAAGAAGGGATGCCAAACATATGGCTTGGGGGCAAAATCCGGCCCTTCAGAATGTCCAACCTGGCCCTGAAAATGACCTTGAAGCTATTAACTGTATTTTTTAAATAAAAAACTATGATTCATAGCTTTTCAACGATGTTTTTATGTATGTTTTAAAATAAATTTCTAGCTCTTGAAACGTTATTTTAATCCATTTTTCAGTTCCACGTATGTGTGAGTAAATATATTTAGATGGTGTAGATCCGCAGTCATTTGTAAGTTGTAAGTTAAATTTGTGATATGTAAAATTTAGAAATGTGACTAAAAATATAACTAATACATTATATAGACCAAGTATAAAGATTTATGATTAATATAAACTTATTTTCACCGTAAATTTCAGGTTCATAATATTTCCTAAAAGGATAGTTGATCAAATGTAAACATTGTGATGATGTACCTGTTTTTTCTTTTACTAAAGGAATATTATTTCTAGGTTACTATGCAGTTATTGTACTGGTCCGACCCGCTGGAGACCAGATGGTTGTGAATGAATGAACTACGATGATCTAAAGGGAGGCTTGTACCCAGTTCAGACTGACTTCTCTCCTGTTTCTTCTTCAGTGGTGTCCATCTCAGGACAGCGGCGTCACACCCAACTCATCCCCGAGTCCCACCAGGAGGTTCAGGTTCATACGAACACAAACAGTTTTTTCCTGTAATCTTCGGTCTGAATCTGAGCTGATGTTTGTGTTGGTGTCCAACAGACCTGCAGTCAGCGCCACCGTCAGATGGCCGGCGTTAACGCCGCTGAAGAGGAAAGGTAACCGCACTTTGTCCTCATAGCTTCCACCGCTTGGTGGAGTCAAACCACATGAATCAGAGCTCAGGATGGGGGTTGAAACTGCTTCCAGTTTACTGGAATATTTCTGGATTCATACATCATCTGCAGCTTCAGCACAGGTGGGACTGAACGGATGTCCCAGACTTAGTGGTGGAAGGTTTTCACCTTCCTCAGCCGTAGAAGAGGTCCAGTTAAAAACGAAACTAAATAAATTTGATGTTAATATTTAAGATAGGAGGCCAAATGATGCAGAATTTGAAATTTGGACGTTGATATTCTGTTTTAATCAGCCTAATGTTTCACATTTTTGCTACAGACACAAAACTCAAACACTCTAAAACCAAAGTTTGTTCAATTTATCTTTATTTCTACAGCATCAATTCACAAGAAAGTCACCAAAGTCCAATTCTTTGTAGCCTAATTACAATACATTTAAAACAAATCCATCAATATGATCCATATTAGTCCATTTTATAATAACTGTGTTCATATAAACCAGCTCATAAATAGTTACCTAGCTAAGGAAAACCTACATCAGAACCAGGAAGGACGGCCAACTTCGTGGACCAGTTGGGGGTGCAGAGGACAGGAAATGGGGTGAACCAGCAACAGAACTCTGATCCAGGGATTCCTGCTGAGAAAAAAGAAGAGAAACACAAATGAATGAACAACAACGTCAGATATTTCTACATGGAGCGTAAGAGAGGATTTGTTGATGCTAAAACCTGTTAGTGAACTAGTTTCCTGAGAAAACTGGCCCTAGAATTGATAATGAACGAAACTGATCAACAGCATTGATAGAAGTGTTGGTATTAACCAAATCTAACCGTTCTCGTCTGAACTCCTTCCTGAAGGAAGCGAGTTGATCCCGGTGGTGGTTGCTTTCACCGTTCAAACTTCCTGTCTGCCTTGTGGTGATTCATTTGTACACATTTCTGAACCCTTTTCTTTCAGGAGGGGTGGATTCAGATGGCCCCCCAAAGAAGCTTTTTGTTGCTGGGGTAACAGACCCCACCCACCGAAGCAGCTACACCGTCAGGTAAGGACCACCTGAATCAGAAATAAATAAATAAAGAATGAAAATTTATCCTGTTTTCCCTGTTCTCCTCCTCAGTGTCTCCCAGTCGACGACAGACTCTCCTCCTGCAGGAGGCATCAGTCCTCAGTCCCGCCCCCTGTCTCTGTCTCCGCCCCCACCCTTTACCTCCTTTACCACCCACCAGCACCCACACTAAAGCCCCCCATCCTCAGCCAGAGCAGTGGGCCCATCACTGTGGACCCAGTTCACCACCAGCAGAAGGAACATCCACCTTCATCACACCTTATTTTCTATCCAATCACCTGCCAGCATCACTGTAAGCCCCACATCTTCTGGTGGACATGGGTTCTTCGGTCCGAATCCAGAGAAAGTTTTCTGATCTGCCCACCAGCTCGTCCTGTCGGCCAGTTGGATGTTTATCCCAGAAGTCCTTTATCTCACCAAGCAAAGGCTTACATGACCACACCCCCTCGTGCAGGCCACGCCCACTGTGAATAATAAGAGTCAACAGGATCAAATTTTCAAGACGTTTGTGACACGCTGGCTGTGTCGTTGGACGGGAGGCTGTAACCCTGTTAAAACACCCTCGATGTGGTGAATCAGGATTCATCTCTGAGGATTATGTTGACGGGAAGCACAAAACATTCGAGGTTCTGTCTGAGAAGTCTGTCGTAGTCTGAAGACGTCTCTGAAAAGTCCTTCTAATTCTGGTGGGTTCAAATCTTTGGGCTCCGATCACACCCATCAGTCAGGTGATGCTGAAGTTCCAGATCTTTTCTGGATACCGTCTCTCAGCTTCTGACTGATCAAACAGGATCTTAAAGACAAGAACCCAAGAGGTGATGAATTACTTTCAGAATGCTGATCCAGATGGTCTCTAAAGGCAGGAACATTAAATTCCACATCAGTTGACGTCTGCAGAAGTAAAACCCAGCAGGACTTTGCTGTTTTCTTGTAGGAGCCGTGTAAACTTCCTGATGTTTCCTTCAGAGTGATGCAGAATAATCATCGGGTTAACGAAGTTTTCATTCCCATGTGGAGTTTCACAGAGTTTCATACACAACGCAACTAAACGTTCAGTATCCCTGAAAATCCAATCGACTCTTACTAAATGATCTTTTATCCAGACTAAGAAGTTTTCCTGTTTCTCCGACCCAACGGAAGCAGAGTCGAAGACATTTCTGATGTTTCAGGGTTACCGAGTGCTTCTGGTTTTAAAGGCTTTAGTTTTTGTCAGCCGGTCAAACTTTGGCTGGTGGTTTTGTTTGTGGATGACGGACTGGTTTTACGACCTTCCAGTCCGTAGAACTGGTCCATTTGTTAATAGTGTATCTATATGTGAATAAGTGGCTGTACAGACAAATGTCGCTCTTCCCTCCTTTACAGTGCGTTTAAACTTTTTATTTCCCGGATATTTTTCTTTCTGACTGACTTGCTCCAGTTTTATTTGAAAATCGGCCACATTAGCGACGTTTCCTAAAAACTGTTTGTACAAAAAAGTTTGGAGGGGATAAATCAAGCAGGTGGCAGCACAGGCTGCTTTCTACATGACTGTTTTACAGAGTCAAAACTTGAAGAAAGACCAAAAACAACCCAGTAACTGACCTCCAAAAGCATTAGATTGTTTCTGAGCCGTGTGCGACCCTCACAGCTAATAGCTGATTATGGTTCAAACCCCTATAAGACTGAAAAATGCTTCAGTGTTCTTGCTGTACTTATACTTACTCCAAACTATTTGGGGTTAGAACAAGCCAATAAATCTGATTTTAATACAGAGTTGGGATAGATTTAATCCAAAATCGTTATGGGGTTTGATTTATAGACAACCTAAAATGATATCTCCATGTGTGTGGATGTCGGGAGGAGGTTGTCGGAGGTTATGATGCGTTCACACTAATCGGGGGGGGCACCAGAGTTTGTTTTAAAGCGCAGATCACCTGAATAAGTCTGCATTATTAGTGTGTACTAAAACATGAGTCTTCATGGTCCTGCCCCAGTTAGACTAAACTACTTCTTTTACTGAATTAGAGCCCGTAGGATTAGGAGCAAGTCTGATTTGTTTCATTTAAACCAATCAAAACTTTTTAAGTTTCTCAAAGAAGTTTCTTCAGCCTGCTTTTTCTTTGAATGGAAACCTGACTTCCGAGACTCTGAAATAC
Organism: Melanotaenia parkinsoni; assembly: GCA_036919975.1. Taxonomy (NCBI): domain Eukaryota; kingdom Metazoa; phylum Chordata; class Actinopteri; order Atheriniformes; family Melanotaeniidae; genus Melanotaenia; species Melanotaenia parkinsoni. Next base: position 30,001,454 of record JBAFTA010000017.1, read on the forward strand.
GTGTTTCTCCAGACATCTTTCATCCGTCGGTGTGGATAAATGTTTATGGACGTCGAAGGTTCACCAAGGCGAATGTTTCAGAAACGAGCTGCAGCTCTGCTTCCAGCTTTTGCACTTTGACGGTATTGTACAGTTTTGTACTTTCACTCATCGTTGTGCCTAAAATATGTGGTCATTTTGGAGGATCGCCGGTTTTCCTGCCTCCTCCGACATGTTCATACATAGTCTCTATGATCTCTTCTTTTCCAAGTGTCTTTATTCCTCTTATAAAAGAGTGAACCGGAGTGTGTCAGTGCTCCAACATGCAGTGTTTCTCAAGGTTTTGCACAATAATTTTGACCATTTTCATCGTACGTTTAGCTGCTTTTTAAATTTTTTGCTTTATTTCTCAGCTTGTTTCCCTCCCAGAGTCAATCCTGTCAGAGAAGACGAGCCGCCGTTAGGACAGAAAACAGCTTTTAAACGTCCAGTATTAAAGTTTAACACAAGTAAAAATATATTCTCATCTTCACTTTTAGATGATTTTTGTAGACTTTTTTCAGTTTTCTCATGAAATAAATTTAAAACTGCCAGAAAATCAGGTCAGAGAGTAATTTCAGATTTGATTAAAATAGTTTAAAAAGACGAGTTCTCTCAAGAAAGAAATGGCTAAAGGCCGATCTTATTCCACCAGGATTAAGATGTTAATAATAATAATAATAATAATAATTGTCATTTATGTGGAATTACTATTGTAGTGCAAATTAGGTCCACCAGGGGGCAGAAGACAAGTATCATTTTACATAGAAGATGGTTTGGAGCAAAATGTTTACCTAAAAGTGATGAAATGGGTCTCAGAAACTGTATGTGTCAAATATGACATGTATGACTTTAAATTCAGTAGTTTTCACATGAAACTATTTACCCTGGAAATCGAACACAATGGACTCCTAACCAGTTGTCCTGCACATATTCCATAAAACTCAGTGGTAAAAACTCCTAAAAGTAGCTTTTAGCTTAGCTGTATTCAAAGTTTTATTTATTCTGAAAGAAAGTCTTGGCCACTGCTTATTAACATTCAATCCTTTCCGATATGGAAAAACTTCCAACACCTTTAACCCTTTAGTTAGGGCATCAAACCATCGACTATTAAGACATATTCATCAGGCTACTAAACTAAACTAATGTTAGTTTAAACTAGAAATGGGCTCAACTAAAATTTTCCTTTTAATACAGTACCATTAGTTTACGGTACTTTTTCATAAATACCAATACTTATAGCCCCTTATAGGAAAAATGCACTGTTGTATGGTGTGCCGTAATATCTTTATTTAAAGGGCAAAATGAAATGTGGATAAAACTTGTAAACATAAATACATCAAGAAATGCTTATAAAATAATAATTAAATCTATAAATGAATGAATTGCACAAAAAATCAAATGAAAATATTTTTAAAATAATAAATTGATTACATGTAACACACCACTAGCATTATCAGCAGTGGGGTCATTATGACATCTGATAGGCTACCGTAGTCATGTGACACAGAGGGGATACATCCTGGCCGGTATTCGCACATAATTTTATTGCCTAAAACTTAGGAGTTAAAACAAATGGCACGTTTCGTATCAGCACAGTGGAGTGGAGATATTTTAAAGAAGTACTGATTTCAGTATTGTGATTGGCAGATAAAGTATCAGTTCCGTAGTCGATCAATGACCCCTCCCTTGTTCATACTTCATATTTTAAAGAGTTGGCCGTCCAACAAGGCACAGTCCAAGTCCAGACCAAACCCGTGTACTCTGAAGCTTTTATCAGTAATCTGAACAGAAACGGGATCGACTCTTCGCAGACGAAACAAGACGCTGCCAAATTTTTGTTGCTGTACAGACATGAACTCTAGCTTTAACACAGTTTTCTGTGTTTTAAACTTTGCACGCTCACCTTCCCTGTGTTACCGTTGGTAATAACATTCTGTAGCTGGATCATGGCGTCACCTGGAATTTTAACGGCAGTGTTCCGCACTTCCGGTGTTTGTATGAATTTCTGCCTCAAAGAATGTTTGTTTTGAAGCCAAAAATCCTCTGCAGACGTCTTTGGACAAACATGACCTTTGTTTTAGTTTTTTTCTCACGTTTAATTTGACGCTGAGGTCAGTTTGGGAGCACTGTTCACTTTCCATTTGTCCTCTGAGGCAAATGTAATTCGTAGCAAAAAGACAAAGAAGGTGTTTCAGTATTAAAGTGATGTTTCACTCTAAAAGAATGCTGCTATTTATTGGCACCAAAAGTTGAATAAATGACCTTTTCGGGAACCCATAGAGCCATTGCATCAGCCTGATTTGACATTTGTACCAGCAACATTTTAGCCTGAGATTATACTTGCTTTTAAACCTGGCGTAGCCTAGCCGCTCCATCATGAGTTGCAGCTGTTTGCATACTTGCTTGTGTACTATGCTTGTTACCAGAGGATTCCACTAGGGGGCGCAATAGAGAACTCAGATTTGTGTCATTTGAAGGGTGTAAACAAAATGATAAACATGGCGCAAATAGACGAGGTCAGCATTCAGCTACAATACAATGTAAAGATTCGGGTAGTTTCAGACTTGGTCAAGAAGTTTGTCTTTGAAACTTTCTGTCATTTTTACCTCTGTCCACCCTGTGACCTCACATCTGGTCAAATTGGTCCCCGCGCTGCCCCCTACTGGTTACTCCAATATTGCAGCTTGGAAATGTTTAGAGGACGTTCACAGAGGACGCCTCAATGATTGCAAAACTACGTGAGGCAGCCATGGTGATTGAAAGCAAATATATTTTGGGCCTTTTTCATTTTCAGCTTTCATATAGATGTTGTGGAACGGTGGGCGGAGTCTGATCAGGCTGCTGGCGTTAACCAGTCAGAGCAGAGTTGGTTCCTTTTGGTTCAGAGATGGTGGCCGGCTTCCAGAGTGGGATACAACTTTAAAAAGGGCTGCCAGGGTTTTATTGCAGATGACAAAGGGAACTAAAAGCACATCTATACAAGCATTCACATAAGTATTTTCTCCATGTAAATATTTTTGCTTTTTCTTTTGGACAAAATCTGGACATGAGACAGATGAGATGATGTATTTTTATGAGAATTAAAAGTCTATATTCAGGTGTTCATTCCCTCATGATGAGCTCATAGCTGTAAAAACGATGCAGAATGACTTTAGTTTTAGTGGAAACAGTTCATGTACACTATAAATATAATTATACATATTGTATATTAAAACTATCAATAAAAATCTGTACTATCAGACAAGATGTGTCATTTTTCAATCACATGGCAGCAACTCAAAACATTTAGAAATGTAGACATGGTCGAGACGACTTGCTGAACCAGATGTCAGTCCAGTAGAGCAGCTTTGGGATGTGGTGGAGCGGGAGATTCTCATCATGGATGCAGCCGACAAACCTGCAGCACCTATGTGATGCTGTCATGTCAACATGGTGGAGGAAGGGTTCCACCACCTGCTTCAACCATCACACCAGGGTTAAAAAGCAGTCCGACGCAGTACCGGAATACTGGATGTGGACCGGATTCTGAGTCCACATCCAGACTGAAGAAAAGTTTTTGGGTCAACTCCTACTTTCTGTGTCCAGCTGAATTTTTACATAAAAAAACATAGGAAGACAACATGTGTCTTACACCTCCTCCATATAGAGACACTCTAACTTCTCCCAACATTTTAGTTATTTCCTGCTTTTCTGAAGTGTCAGAAAATCACGGGGGTGACGTCCAGGACCCTCACCCATAACATGCTGCCGGTCTGTGTGCACCCTGCATGGCTCTGCGGAACTACATGCTAAGAGTGTTGCCCCCTGGTGGGCATGAACTGCCATTACAGGTGTCACTTCATCCCTCCCCTCTTGAACTGGAACTACCTTGTAGTTTATGACACATTTTAACTTAACCTCACATTCTTTCCATGCTCTTGAGCAACATAAATGACAGCCGGTTGAGTTAAATGCCGAACCTTCAATCTTTCACTGTAATAAAAACTAACACCTCGAATCAACGCAGCTGTTGCAGCATTTTTATTTTGTTTATCAGTCACTACACAAAGTCTCATATGTGCTGGAGGTCTCCTGGTTCTTTGAGAGGGGTGTAGATCTGTGGTTGGTGGTCACCAGATGCACCATCCTCTCTCCAGTGGTGTGACCTGGTCTTCCTTTATCTCAGCATGTTTCTGGAGCCCCTGTGCAGATCAATGGTGGAGATCAATCAATCAATCAATCAAATTTATTTGTATAGCCCTATATCACAACAAGTTGTCTCAGAGGACTGTACAGAAGA
>JBAFTA010000017.1:30067496-30080616 GCA_036919975.1 Melanotaenia parkinsoni
TTCATACATGTACTTAACAACTGTACTTGGTTAGTTTGATTTGGTTTCATGGAGATATACAACTGTGTATCATCTGCAGACCACAGGTTACTGGAACAAAGCAGACAATCCTTCAGCAGAGATCAGTGATGAACTGGAGGGTCTGCTCTTATTCTTTTACTGATGGGATGATCACGGTTCAATTTTACTGGCTGTACAAAAAAGAGGCTGGGATAATTATAATACAACAAAACAACGCTTTTTACGCACGTTTTAATTGCACAAAATGCCGTTTTTAATGCACGTTAAAATGCAACAAAATGGCGCGTTCAGTGAGCGCCACAAAAAGCGGCATTTAATGACCACCAAGAACATCGTATTTTTTGGTGTTTACTGAAACTTTAGGAAACAGCGTATTTTACAGCGTTTTAGCCACACAAAACGGCGTATTTTACACTGTTTTATTACAAACGCAACAATAACGTGCTGAATTATGGCCCTTTTGGCAAAAACATGACAGCCCTTCTGCTCTCGGCTTCCGTATTCTAATAAATCTTTCTGTAACTTTTATGTTGGCGACGCTGAGAACAAAAACGGGTGCGTGCCTTTATAAACCAGTTTGTACGGGATGGCGTGCATTCTGAATGTTGGGGTTTCTGTCTGTATTTGACCAGGAAATGCAGGAATTCAGCCATGAAAAAATGACTGGAGTCACACAGAACACACTTTTATAACAGCTTAGTAGACAGATATTTAAATGATGTGATAATTATTAGTTTTTATTGTGGTCATGACAGGTGCGCATCACCTGTCATGACCACATGTAACCGCTGCAGCTCCAGGAGCTCTGCTCTCGGCCTCTGCTGTGTTGTTAATCGTCAGCAGCAGCGTGTTTTCTTCCTGGACTTAACAATGACTTCTTCTGTTTGTAGAAGCAGCTCAGGCAGCAGAACAGCTGTCCCACACAGATAAGAAAACATGTGATCTGCTTCAGTATGCAGCAGTGGGTCGTTTTAAGGTGTGGTTTATTTGGTTAAATGTCCAGGCTTTGCTGTTGGAAGGGTTGATTTAGTCCCACAGAAAGCATAAACAGAGCTGCAAACACCACCACCCAGCCAGGAAACTACAGCAAAGTCAGTACTGAAGGCTCTGGTTATTGTTTAGTCTGATTAGTAATTAGTCTAACAGAAGCATTTACTGCTGCGTTGATGAACTGCTTCTAACATTTATTTTCCTCTAGATGTCAGACATCTCAGAGAACGAGTGGAGAGACGCTATGACCAAAATCTTTGACATGCTGGATAAGGACCAGTACAAGAAGATGGTGGGAATCCTTCAGAAGTTTGAGTTTTCATCACCACAGAAGAAAACAGCCAAGTTCAGAAAGGAGTTGCCCCGGAAGATCATTAAGAAGTACGGATTAGAGGAGTCCATCTCCATCATCAACGAAACCATGAAGCAGATTCCCAGGAACGATCCTTCAGTCCAGGACCTGCTACGCCCCTTCGTGGACAAATTGGGGAAGAACCAGGAAGAAGAGCCAGAAGGTGAGTTCAGGTGTTAGTGTGTGGTACACAGCAGAAAATGAAAATAGTGACATAATGTTGGCACATGTGGTGGTTTAATGGCTTTTACTTCCTCATCATAAAATATTATCACCACTGTGCTTGTTTTACTTCACACAGTGACACCAAACTGGTTAACTTTTTTTTTTTTTATTATAATCATTTTATGCTATTCCACATTACTTTTAAAGTAGACACTTATTTGTCAGTAATATAACTCACTGGGCCTCTGGCAGAGCTACGTGATGAAACATGAAAGCACATAAAGCAGTGCTTGGTAACTGGAGGCCTGCAGGCTGCCATTAATATCTAGCCCTCCAGATTACATTGATTAAATAAAATAAATTAATAATAAATAAATAAAAAAGTTAACTTACCTGCACTCTCATTTTCGTGGAAACCTGTTGCCTTAAAGCATTCTGGTTTTTGAAAGCAAGAGGGACTTTCTGAATGTCAGATCAGAGTTTTGAGTAAAAAACAAGATGATATTTGAGCTTGAAAACCAGGAATCTTGCTCTCAAAGCAAACAATTACGTTCTTGATTAAAGGCAGGAAAATACTCCCATACAAAGAAAAAAACAGACAAAACAAGTAGCAGGTCCAAAAGTACAAGCAGTCGTGTAATCAGAGTACTGAAGTGTTGAATATTAAAGACAAAATAACACAAAAAAGAGTTTAGTTAGTTGAGGTAAACATCAGCCTCATTGAGGACATCCTCTTTTTGGTGGAAGTAGTCTCTGAACCAGGAAACTTAAAAAATTAGAATATCACCCAAAACTTTATTTCAGTAATTCAGTGTAAAAGGAGAAACTAACATAAAGACTCATTACATGCAAGGAGAGACATTTTTACATTAATTTGTTATAACTGTGATGATCATGTCTTACAGCTGATGGAAACCAAATATAATCTCACAAATTAGAATTTTACATGAAATCAATAAAAAGGATTTTAAATCCAGAACTGTGACCATGTGAAGAGTCTAGTCCTGCATATGAACCCAGGTCTTGGTCTGAGCCCTTCTGCATGGATTCCTGCCTTTATGGATGTTACCAGCCTGTGGTCCTGCTGGGTGGAATGAAGACCAGGATGCTTCAGTCCTTCAGCTCTTCTGCTTCGCTCGGTCTCATGTGTCTCATTAGACTCATGGAGAAGAGCCATCTTAGTTGTAATGGACGTTCTCAACTCCAACAAAGGTTCCCGATGAGGTAACAAGACAATGGACCAAGGTGGGGGAGGGATGCTGCCAGTCTCTTCCGCTTGGCAACGCTTCATAGATTTTCTACGGGGTTCAGGTCTGGAGAGTCTGCTGGCCAGTCCAGCCCAGTAAACCTTGGTCCTTGAACCAGGTTCTGGTTCTTGTGGCAGTGTGGGCAGATGCCGAGTCCTGAGAGGCTGCGTGGACTCTGGACTTAAAAAAGCCCGGTGGACCAGCACCAGATGACACGGCTCCCACATCACCACCACTGTGGAAACTTCACGCTGCACTTTAAGAGTCTTGGATTGTTGTCTCTCCAGTCTTCCTCCAGACTCTGGGACCTGGATTTCCACATGAGATGCAGAACTTGCTCATCAGAAAAGACCCTTTGGACCACTGCTCAGCAGACCAGGTCCGGGTTTCTTTAGTCCAGGTGAGACGCTGCTGGTGTTGTGTTCAGGAGCAGCCGGACTAGAGGACTACGACATGAAGTCCAGGTCTAGGATCCGTCTGTGTGGTGGCTCTGGAAGCTCTAACTCCAGCCTCAGTCCAGTCCTGGTGAAGCTTTTCCTGACCGTCCTCTCCTTGTGGAGGGAGGTGATGATTTTTGCCCAGCTGTCAGGTCAGCAACCTTCCCATGATGCTGGAATCTACTGGAACAGACTGAGACCATCTACTGTAGATGTTCAGGTTTGGATTAATTGGCTGGTTAGAGTGCAGCTCTTAGAGGCTACAACACTGAACCTTTTCACTATATTCTAATTTTCTGAGATTTACGGTTTTGGGTTTCTATAAGCTGTGATTTATTTTTATCATAATTATAAGAAATAAATGTTGGAAATATCTCACTGCATATAATGAGTTTATATACAGTAATATCATTAGATTATCTTTTTAAAGTTTTGTGCTATATTCTAATTTTTTTAGTGTCACCTCTACATATTTGAAAAGGATTGAGAAGTTTAACTTTTAACTGATCTCCTTGAGTAATAAATAATAAGTTTCCTGGTTTAAACCTGTCTAGATGCTAATACATTACAAGCCACGTAAAGGTAAAAAAAAAGAGTCAATGTGAAGAGTAAATTAAATATCAGAAAGTATCAGGATAGTAATGCATAATATGCAGTAGTATAATTTAATGTATAATATAACAAATTGCAATAGAGTGTAATATATTATAGCACATCATACACTAATACAGTATAACATACCGTAATAATAATAATTATTATTATTATAAATAATTGTTGTTTAATAGTATGCAAAGTAATACCATATAATAAAACTGTCATGGTTTCTGGGTGTTGGTGTGTGTTACGTTCATGTTTTTGGTTTTCTGGTCATGTTTAGTTAGTTTTTCCTTTGTGTGCTGTGGTTTTCTGTTCCTGCCTCATTAGTTCATCTGGTCTGATTAGTCATCCACTTCACCTGTGTCTTGTTACTCCCCCTGTGTATAAGTACTCCTGGTTTTCAGTCACTCATTGTCAGATCCTCATTTGGTCATGTGTGGTTTTTTGTTCACTGGATTTATCCTTGTCGTGTGTGGTTCCCTGTCTTCGTTTTGGGAAATAAACCCTGTCACCTGCACCAATTCTGCCTCCTGCCTGACTGCCTGCATTTGGGTCCTCACTGCCGCCCGTTGCACATGACAAAAACATAAAACATTGAATCATCTATATTAGAATAAACAGGTAGTTATTTAATTTAAAATTGACATATTGCACATTAATGAACACAAGTAAATAATGTACATGTGAGTAGAGTTGCTACTAATTTGCATATGAAGGTAACTGTACATGATGTATAATAAAAAAAAATTATTAAATACACTTTAATATAATACTATATGCCATTAGGTGTGCTATAGTATAAGTGGTAGAGTAATCATGATAAAAAAGAGGTGTACAGTAATAATGGGCAGTGTAATATTAAATATATAATAAATAAAGTGTGCACGTGTCAGCAGAGTGCACGTGACAGTAATAAACAATGATGTAATATTTGGTCATGTTAACTGTCGTTCTGAGCATGTGCTGCTGGTGAGATGATGCTATATAAATGCAGCATTATGATCTGGAGCAGGGTTACTCAGTTTGGTCCTACAAGGGCTGCAGCCCAGCAGGTTTTCCATGTTTCCCTGCTCCAACACACCTGACTCAAATTAAAGAGTCATTGTGCAGAACTGGTCCAGCTGTTAGATCCATTTAATTTGATGCAGGTGTGTTGGAGCAGGGATATATGGAAAACCTGCTGGACTGCCACCCTCGTAGGATAGAACATAGGATGTTTACAAGGGAAAGGTTTTACATTAATATTTGTTAGAGTTTTATTGTCTTTTCTTTGCTCACCTGATGGGTTAGTCAGGTTTTAGGGATAGCTTATTCTGCCCCATCCACTCCTCTTGGCCCCGCTCACTATCTGGCCCCAGCCTTGGTCATGCACTGCCAGATTTTTGTAATCAAATTTAGGAAATCAGATTCTACTTAGGAACCCATTAAGGCTCTGACTGGCTCTGGACATAATTCATCCATCCATCCATCCATTATCTGCTGCTTATCCAGATTTGGGTCATGGGGTCAGCTGCCTAAGCAGGGAAACCCAGACTTCCCTCTCCTCGGCCACATTCACCAGCACATCCAGGGGGATCCTGAGGCGTTCCCAGGCAAGCCGCGAGATGTAGTCTGTCCAGCGTGTCCTGGGTCTTCCCTGGGGCCTCTTTCCGGTGGGACGTGCCCGAAACACCTCACCAGGGAGGTGTCCTGGAGGCATCCTAACCAAATGCCCGAGCCACCTCATCTGGCTCCTCTCGATGTGGAGGAGCAGTGACTCTACTCTGAGCCCCTCCCAGATCACCGAGCTTCTCACCCTATCTCTAAGGGAGAGCCTGGCCACCCTGATGGAGGGAGGCTACCCTTTCGTCCACCAGGGTAAGCCCTAACGCAAAGGCACCAAGCCTGTGGGCAATTAGCATACCCACACCTGCTCAGCACCTCTCACCAGGAGCAACTCTAAAATGGAAGAGGGTGCAGCCCCTGTCAAGGACTGTGGTTCCAGAGCCCTAGCTGTGTCTCGAGGTGAGTCCAGCTATATCTAGCCGGAACTGCTTAACCTCGCACACCAGCTCAGGTTCCTTCCCCGCTAGAGACATGACATTCCACGTCCCTAGAGCTAGCTTCTGCAGCCAAGGATCAGACCGCCAGGGTCCCCGCCTCTGGCAGCCACACAGCTCACACTGCACCCAACCCCTATGGCCCCTTTTGGGCTGAGCCCAACCGATCACCGTGGGCAAAGGCCCGGCCACCAAGCGTTCACCTCCGTGCCCCACCTCCAAGCCTGGCTCTAGAGGGAGGTCCCGGTGACCCATGTTTGGGCAAGGGAAACTTGGGTCCATGATTTGTCATCATCATAGCAGTGTTTTGAGCTGTGCTGTGAAAAATTCTGTCAAAAATAAAAAGTTTACACTAACCTACTTTTCTAACGGCTAAACATGATTTGTTCTGTCTTTTAAAGGTCAACAGAAGAGCTCCACACCTGAGCAGGTAAGAGCAGAGCTCACAATATACTCAGAGTTGTGACATCTGTTGACTTCATTGTAAGAGCGGTCACGTGGGTCATGGAGCCTCCAATAGTTCCAAACAAACCCCTTTTGATTTAACTAAAAACTCATTTGACCTACTGGTGGGACTGGCACTGACAGGCACAAGAAAACAAGTGAAACTTTTCAAAAAACAAACTTTTTATGGACATAAGATAATAGGACAAGGCAATAAAGTAAATTAATCAGTTTCAGTGTGCATAATGAAATGATAGAAATAAAACATGGGGAAGGAAAAATGAGAAACCGATGGATGTCAGTTTTCCTGCCTGTTGCTCCTGAACAAATGTTTAAAAATGACAGTAATGGCTAAATTAGCTACAGAACATAAATGTAGAGCAGCTGTAACATGAGCTAATATCAATGAGTGTTACCAAATAAGTGAACAAGTATATGTGAAAAAGTAATGCAAGAGTAAAGAGGGAAGATACTGTAAAACAGTGTCAGTGAGTGAATAGAGATGCACAGGGAATCGGTGAAATATAAGTTAATTAGGAATCAAATTTAAGTGATTATTAGTCAGTTATTGGTGGAACATGGAAAGCAAAAGGGGACAAGGCAGTTTTTTTTGTGAATAACTTTTTATAGTTAGTAAGCATAGTTTCAGATGTACAACCCAAACATGAACCAACAGACAATCTTGACCATTCGAACATCATCCAGCCCTCCTTCCACTCCTGGCAGCATCCCTCCCCCACCTTGGTCCATTGTCTTGTTACCTCATTGGGAACCTTTGTTGGAGTTGAGAACGTCCATTATAACTAAGATGGCTCTTCTCCATGAGTCTAATGTAGAGTTTTTGGCTTTGTTCACCCGTGCTGTAGACAGTTCTAACATGATCACATCCTGAAAATATTCCAGCCATTTCCTAGCATGCAGTTTGTGAGGTGGCAGCCAGCGTTGTACTATCAGCTTTTTTGCAGCCGTCAAGCCTGCCAGCCATACATTGCGTTGTTTCTCAGTCAGTCTCAGATGTGAGTCATTGTTGAGCAGAAGGAGAGTTGGCTCCAAGGGTATAGGCTTATCAGTCATATTAGATAACATCCCTGTTACATTCCCCCAAAAACCATAAACCTCTGGGCAATCCCATATCATATGCCTAAATGTCCCCAGTGTGTTCTGGGAGCACAAGTTACAATTGGGGTTGGTTGACAGCTTCACGTGAAACCTCGAAAATGGTGTCAAATAGGTCTTCTGACATAGCTTAGAGTGGATCAATTGGTGGTTGGGGTACTTGGACGCACGAAATGTTCACCCAGACTCTTTCCCAGTTTATGTCTCCTTCTCTAGACCACACCTTAACCAGGGGTAGCTCTTTCTCTGTGTGTGTTTGGAGTTGTGGATACATAGCTGATACAAGTCCTCTAGTATCCGTTGCAGACAGTCAGTCTACGATATGGTGTGTTTGCAGCATAGAGTCCATCCACACGCCGCAGTCACGGACAGCCAACCGTAGTTGGAGGTATAGAAAGTGAGATGTTGTTGGCAAATGAGAACATAATGTCTGGAAGCTAAGAATCCCCCCTGGGTCAAATACATTGCAGAGGTTGTAGACTCCCTTCAAAGACCATGTTGCTGATTCAAACGGCTTGTGGTAATGTTCTTGTTCCTCCATAATGGAGTATCCGGGTGCCATTTCCAATTTCCCCCCAGAGTCTTTTCGATGGCCCTGAAGTTTCTTATCGAGTTTGTAATGACAGGCCCAAAATTTAACATACATTGGTTGACGGTTAATCCTGAGAATAAGACCCCTTCAAGTTTGTATGGGAGCACTATCGCCTCCTTTATAGCTTTCCATGCTGCTTGAGAAAAGCGACCGAGCCATGTCCTGAGTGGGCGTAACTGGAAGGCTTGGTGGTACCTTGTAAACTTTGGAAAAGCCAACCCACCCTCTTGCTTTGACCGCTGTAAAGTGGTAAGTTTAATTTGGGGATGTCCACTGTTCCAAATATATTTTCGTAACAGGGAGTCAACTTTGTTCCAATATCCTACCGGAGGCGGGAGTGAGATCATCATGCTAACAAAGTTGAAGCGCGACAGCACGTTCATTTTGACGGAAGCAATCCTTGTTTGCAATTAAGCTGGTAATTTAGTCCATATAGCTATGTCATGTTCCACCTCTTAAAAATGTTTTCGTAATTTGTTTAAACTATACAGTGCAATGAAGGTCGAATATGGATGCCCAAGTACGTGATCTCTGTTTTAATGGGAACATCACATGGGAAAGTTACCTCTCTAGCAGATTCATTCAGAGGCATCAGGGCCGACTTTGTCCAGTTGATTTTATAGCCGGACAGCATCCTGAACTCTTAAAAAGTGGCTAGCAGAGAGGGTATTGATTTTTCGACATCTGATAAATAGATAAGTACATTGTCAGCAAAAGCTGATATAGCGTGTAACGAGGTTTTAATCTGAATCGGGGCAACGACCTGGTTCTCCCTCACACTGGGTTAGCAGTTCCAACGAAAGAATAAATAAACTTGGTGACCAATAATAATCTGCTAGGTTTGCTTCCGTTAAAATAGTAGCCTTGTCTAACTCTGTGCATAATAAATTCTGCGCGTCCCCTAAGCAAATCATCGAGTTCCAACCTCGTTCCCCCCAGTTCTTTTCCCACAAATTTAGTGTATTTGCTCTTTAACTGCTTTTGACGCATATGACACTTTCTCTCTAGTTCACAGATTCTGCGGCTCCTCTCCCATTTGAAATGAGAAGCATACGAGATTGTAAAGTGCATCCCTTGGTGGCCATCCAAACATACGAGGCATCATTTGCCATTCCTGTGTTACTGGCTATGAATCCCCCCAAGACAACAAAACAAATCAAGTTTTTCTCCCCGGGGATCGACGAGTGTTTGTTTTCAGATGTCCCAGTCGATCAACCCCAAAATCATCCATACCGATCTGGAAAGTCGGTTTACTCCATGTCGTTTTCCTCCAGTCGTAGCGCCTCCCCCAAACTGGGGATGAACAGCTGGCAGCTTGGCGGTCCCTCATTGCTCTCCCTTCTCAAGAACTGCGCAGCCTTGTATGCTGATATAAAGGTACGTTGTTCACCATTGATCGTCATCCTCAGAAAGGCCGGGATGCCCCTCTCATGTAAGCTCCTTCATCACCTCACGTATGCCTTCCTCCTCTCGCTCGTAAACGTGCTGTAATCCGCATAGAAATGTATTGTACTCCCAGCGTCCTGTATAGGGGTCTTTTTCCTCTCCTCACGGGCTTCTTGTAAGATAGGGTTGCGGTCCTGATACATGAGCACTTTGAATATCATGGTAGCCTGGCCGTCTTGATATTGCAGATCCTGTGAGCACGCTCTATTTGGATCTTGGAGCCCTTGAGCGAGTATCCATTTTGGCAGCATATCTTGCAGGAAAACGATCGCATCCCCCCGCTCTCTGCTGGTTGCGATCCCTGTAATTCTCATGTTATTCCGACAGTCCTGGTCCTCCAGCGATGCGACTTTCAGCCGCATCTTTTCCAGATTGGAGGTATTACAGCTCACTTCCCTTTTGGTGGCTCTTGTCTCAGCTTGTACACGATCCACGATCGTGACCAGACCCTTCATTGTTTCCATGTAGACATCAATCTTCTTCTGCAGGTTATCTATGGAATTTCTCATTCCGTCGAAAGCACCCTGGACGGCCCGTGTCACTGCTGCTTCCAAGCTATCTTGTTGTCTGACTGTTAGCTCAATAGCCACGCCAACAGTGCTAGCAAAATTAGCATCCACGCCATCTCCCTCCACCTGTTTGCCTTTCGCTGAGGGGATTTTGGCTGGTGAACCGACCGGTTTTCTTGCTCTCCGACATCTTCTAGAGCTTTATTGGTTCAGTAAACGAGGCTGACAAGATGCGTAACCTGTCTAAATAACAGCAATGAGGGACAGATTGTAGGAGCTCTAGTGTCTTCCGACCATTGTGTCTGCAGGTCACTTCCAGGCCCCGGGACAAGGCAGTTTTAATAAATATTTAAACAGTTTGAATAAAATTTAATGGAGAAAAGTCAGTAGCCTCTGGATAATTACCTAACAGGTCAACCACTCTGTGATTTTCTTTTATTTAATGGTTAGATATAACATTTTACAGACAAGAAAACATTCAATCATGGTGAACTGTGCAGCATTTGAATGTTCCAACCGGTCTGACCGGGGCTTCCCAATGTATGGATTCCAGAGGGACCCAGAATGGAGGAAGAGGTGGCTTGTAACGGTCTGCAGGAAGTATTTTAATATAGCTGCATGAATAAGTAACAATAAGAAACTGTGTAAGGTATGATATGTCTACAGAGGTGACAACAACACATTTTTATTCATTTTTTTAATGCTCTTCCACTAACCTAAGTCATACTGAACATCAAATTCTATGAATTTATGAATAACAATGCGCTTGATCAGTACGCTGAATTAAATAATATAAGACCACACTTATTTGAACTAAACAGAAAAGCTGGGAGGCCATGGGGTAAAAGGACAATATCTATAACATACAAACATACAAAATACATTTAAACAAAAAATGATCACATTGAACAGACATAATTATTTAATTGCAGGATGTCCGACAAAATGTACATGCATTTTCGTGACTTATAACACTGATATTGTATCGATTTCCCTCTGAAAACGAATGGAGTGCGTTGGTGATGACCGCAGTCTGATCTGGTGTTTGGAACTATTATAACGTCTACAGTAACCTGGATGTGTGCTGCCACATTTTCTACACAGGCGTAGTGATTTAGTGTCATTAAACTTTAAAGATGTTTAACAAAATTATTAATTTTAATAATTTTAAAAAATTATTAATTATTAGTCCAAATACTAATTATACTTCGGGAACACCACAACACAGATAGCTTTTAAACTAATCTAATGGCTGTGTGGACACCATTAGAGTACTAAATTAATTAATTTAATTAATTAATTAATTAATTCAAGCTGGTCAAATCAATCAGTTATCAATCAACCAGATCTTTGATATAACTTAATGAAGGTTGGGAGTTGACCTTTGTTGACCTGTGGAGCTGAAAACCATGTCATAAATCTGAGTCCTGGATTTTTACCAGTCAGACCCCACTTTGGAGTGAGAGGAAAATGTCCTGTTGGTCTGTAAGGAGAATGTTTAATTCAGTCAGGATTAAACAAACGTTCCAATCTTTATTTTCCAAGGCCCATTCCGCTACACGGGAGTCAATGAGAGTGTCGTGACTCTGAGTATATGGAGGGCTCTGGGTAAGAGTTCATCCAGTTAGTTCATGTGTTGGTTTTACTTTAACTGGTTTTACACAAAATTCTGGCTTCAGGTAGAAAAAGTTGCTGTTTCACAACCGTGTATACGACAGGATCATCCACCCATCCATCCACCCACTCATCCATCCATCCATCCATCCATCCATCCATCCATCCATCCATCCATCCATCCATCCATTGCGTGTGATTTATGAAACGTTTGTATCTGACCGATCTCAGCGTACAAATGTTTGGTCATTGATAAATGCAGCAGCTGAAATCCGTTGTCATTTACGCCTTTTATTATCTATGATCCCGAGGCCTCGCCTGGTGAGGTCAAACCATTTCTCCTGCTATGTGGCAGGTTTGCCAGCGAGGTGATGAGATGCTCTGAGAGTGAATATCAGTATGAGATTGTTTGCAAACACAGATCTCTATTTGTATTTATCCTTATTTCATATTGTAGTGTCTAATGATTTATGGGCCTGTTAAATTTGAGCTATTATAAGTGTCATGTGTGGGCTTAGGTTGTTTATCAGATCTATTTTCCCAAATCTTTTCTCAGTGTGTTCATGTGCACTCCAAGCATATCAGTAAGCTATTTCATTTGTTTTGTTTTGGGAATCCATTTCAATGCTTTTCTGCAAAAGGGTTTATTCTGAGTGCTGAATATGTGTCTGATTATACTGAGATGATGGTTTTAGGTTTGTTTACTTCTTATATTCAAGGTCTGCTGTGCTGCAGCGCTAATCCACACTGACTCAAACTTGCATGTACGATAAATGCCGAGCCTTGCGTGGAAATGGTCATGCGCACAGATCTTCATCGTATGTTTGTTTGGTATTTTCATTAAGGCAGAAGTTGACTGAAAGATTTGAGCAAAAAAATTAAGTATGAAAAATATTAGTTTGTAATACTTTTATTGTAATTTTTGGGAAAGTACTATTTGTCCACTATGACCTGAAAGGGTGAAAAATCTGTGCTGTTGACCATCAAGAAAAATTTAAACTGGAATTTAAACGTTCAAGGAACACAAAGGAAAGGACAAAAAGGTCCAGAATTACCCACAAAGATTAATTTTCTGATGTTGCTCTGAACAGATTGATCTTCCTGGAGCAGCAAAGACTGAACAAAAAATGGGAAAAAATGAGGATAAATCCGTGAAAACAACTGGATCCACAGAAAATACCAACGTAGGTGTTGCTTTCAGGCTGCACAGTTTAAATATGGTTCATTTTGTCCTGAAGTAAACTGTTATTTATCTGGTTTAAACAGTTTAATAGAACACATCATAAACTATGAAAACAAGAATCTGCTTTTAAAATTTAAACTTTAAAATTGGCAGACGACTTTATAGTATGGTGGAGAGAAACGCAAAATTCTCTTTCTAAAGCACTTAGTGACCGTGGAAGGAAAAAAAAATCCGAAGTTAACATGGAGGCATCATTAGAGATTTGGTCCTGGTTCTTGGTCAGGTTTTTGGTTATTTCGTCAACTCTGATGAACACTGACAGCAGTGCTCTGGTGTTCTGGGTTTGCTTTAGGGCACATTATATA
>JBAFTA010000017.1:30083752-30096710 GCA_036919975.1 Melanotaenia parkinsoni
ATAAAAGAATATAGTAAAGGAAGTAATTATAGTTGTGATTATAATATTATATATAGAGCATAATAAGTAAAATTTCTGCCACAAATCTGTGTAGAGCTGTGTTAATGAGATACTGCTGAGGTTATAGAGATGTTTTTCTTTTCTTTATTTAAGTAAATGGTTTTTTTCCCTTAAATAAAATCACAGTTATTTTTAAGGCACCCTGGACTGATTGTATTTATCAATTTAGCCTTCTTTTAAATAGAATGTGAGTAGTTTAACTTTCTTAACTCTCGTGTATAATTGTGGTTGTATTGAGCAAAGGTTTAAAATTCAGGGATTGTTTTTTCTTTTAACTCTTAATACAGCATATAAAGATTTCTCCTTTGACATTTTTGTGCGACTGGCTCAAGCAAACATGTTTTTAACTAACCACCATTGCAGTGTAAATTTCATTTTTTTGTCAATGTTTTAATGGATTTATGATCAAAAGGGACTGAGATTTTTTTTTTCAAATTTCACCAATTGTCCCTATTTTATCCATCTATGGTACATAACGTTCTAACAAGGGCAATACCATCATAGGTGTGACACTTACATAATTTGACATCACACACAAAGTTTAAAAAATTAATGTTGAAGTCATTCACACGTCAAAGCCCCCCCCCCCCCCCTTTTTTTTTATTATTACAACACAACAAACTGGTGACAAGAGAATCTACGTCTTTTTTTTTTCGTCCTGCTACTGATGGAACATGGCTGCTAACGTCCATCCACCTACAGTGTTTTTACCGTGTCCCAGAGAACCAGCACTGCCCTTCGACACGTGGATACGCATGTTCAACAACTACTTGCTGGTTATTAATGCATCAGGAAATGCCCGGCCTGACGCCCGTAGGAGAGCAACCTTACTTTACTGCTTAGGAACTGAGAGACAATGGATTTTCTAGAGGTACCGTAACCACCTCAGCTACTTTCTTCGTCGTGTAAAAGGGTACACCTCTTCTCGGACGAGAAGCCTTAAACATCTGCATTACAGGCAATATTGTTCTCTCTCCACATGAGGTTCCCTCTGCACCTATGATGACCACAAACTCATCACCTCCACCTTGCATCCCGGCTGCTCCTGAGATTGGCTGCGCACATGCCTTTGTGCACAAAGTGAAAGTCGACCCTTCAGCCAGAAACTACAACGTCTGCCATTTGTTGTGAGAGCTTCTGTGTCCGCGGAACTAGCCCGCTTAGAAAAGGCAAATGTCATTGAAAGGATAGATGCTTCACCCTGGGTTTCACCCATTGTAGTAACAGGACATAAAAATGGTGGCATATGAATGTGTGCAGATATGCGAGAACCAAACAAAGCCATCCTCACTGACTGCCACCCCTTGCCACATATGGAGGAAATCTTTACAAACCTACAAGGTGCAAAAATGTTCTCCTCAACTGACTTGGCCAATGCATACTACCAGCTGCCCCTACATGAGGATAGCAGAGACCTTACAGCCTTTATCACACACAAAGGCCTATTCAGATTCTGTAGAGTCCCATATGGCCTAGCTTCTGCCCCTTCTGCCTTCCAGAAAATGATGGTAGAAATTCTCAAGGGTCTCCCAGGTGTCCAAAATTACCTGGATGACCTCATCGTTTCTGGCAAAGCTACTTCAGAGCATGACCAAAACCTCAGTGCTGTCCTCCGCAGGCTCAGAGAAGCTGGATTGGTGCTCAGTGAGGACAAATGGCATTTCAGGAAACCATCACTGCGTTTCCTAGGACATGTCATTACTGCTGATGGCATCCTTCTGGATCAGGACCATATCGACGCTGTTCTTAAAGCCCTTTCCCCTTCTGATGCTGCTACTCGAAGATCTTTCCTGGGCCTTGTTTCTTGGTACTCTAAGTTCCTGTCCAACTTTGCAACTGTTGTGGTCCCTATGTGCGCATGTGCCAACAACAAGGACAGTTTTACATGGACTCCTGCAGCACAGTCTAGTTTTGAGGAGGTTAAGCAACTCCTTGTGAACAGTACAGCACTCTCCTTGACTCTTCCTTGCATGTTGTCATCTCCACAGACACCAGTGACTACGGCCTTGGAGCTGTCATGGCTCAAATACAACCAGATGGTACAGAAAAGCCAGTAGCTTTTGCATCCCGCACGCTCACTATGACAGAACGTAAGTGCTCAACTGTCGAAAAAAAGAAACTCCCTTGCTTGTGTGTGGGCTATGGAGAAATGTCGTGCATATTTGTGGGGACGCCGCTTCACTCTCTGCACAGATCATCATGCACTATCGACACTTCTGAGTACAAAGGGAATCGGTCGAGCTGGAATGCGTACCGCTCGCTGGTCAGCCCGTTTGCTGTGTTTCGATTATGACGTCATCTACCGCCCAGGTTCTCAGAACTACGCAGCTGACTGCCTCTTCTGTCTTCCCTTACCTGTGTCAGCTGACTCCATTCTGGATCCAGAACCTGAAATGGTAGCACAGATTTCTGCTACTCTATCTGCACTTTCTGTGACTGACTTTGACTCTGCATGTTCTTCTTGCCCTGAACTGTCTGCTCTGCATGCCCCGATTGAAAATGGTTGGCCTCCTTTTAAATCTGTCTCTGACATTCTTCCCCCTTACCACAAAATTAGAGATGAACTCTCTACAGTGGATAACTACATTCTCAGAGGTTCCAGACTTATTGCACCACTTTCAGCAAGAGCTGCACTCATCACTCTTGCTCACGAGTCATCAAGGGATTGTCCGCATAAAACAACGTTTAAGAGGTCTCTACTGGTGGCCAAAAATGGACTCTGACATACACTCTTTCATAGCTGCACATGTCACTTGCCAGTTAAATGACAAGACTACCCATACACACCCTGCTCCACTTGCCTGATGGACCATGGAAAAAACTTGGTCTAGACATTGTTGGACCTTTTGAAACAGCTGATCCTGCCTGCAGATTTGCCATCACACTGACTGATTGTTATTCTAAGTGGCCTAAAGTTGCTTTTTCACCTACTGCCACGTCCAGTGATGTGATTAAGTTTCTGTCTTCTGTTCTCAGTCATCATGGCAACCCTGAAAACATTGTCACCGATAATGGTACACAGTTTACCTCTGATGCTTTAGCTTCTTTCCTCCAGCAGAGAAACATCTCTCACAACAGAACCTCAGTGTACTACCCGGCCGCTGACGGAGCCATTGAAAGGTTTCATCGTGCACTCAGAACATGCATCCAGACCGCAATCCAACACTCACTGCCATGGAAAGAGACTGTTATGGATTGGCTTCACGTCTACCGTGCAACACCCCATGCAACAACTTCTACTTCTCCACATGAACTCTTGTATGGTAGGAAAATGCGAACTAAACTGAACATTCTCCCCTTGCCTCCAGCTGAGTCTGCTCCACATGACTTTGCACGCCGCAGGGTTCCTGAACGACAGCAGGACATGAAAGCCTATGCTGACACAAAACAAGCCACAGGGAAGCTGCTTTTCCGGCCAGGAGAGAGGGTGAGGATAAGAAAACCACATCATGTGGCTAAAGCACATCCCAGGTTCACTCCTCCTGATACCTTGAGGAAGACCAAAGGCAAACATTCCTTCTTGCTCAGTGATGGAAAGATTTGGAATGCTTCACACCTGGCCCACTTCCCTACAATAACTGAGCAGAACTTAAAGGCTACTAGGTTTTCACACACTAGTAACACTACATCTGCTCCCAAGAAACTGCCACGTGCCAGATACAAGCCTAGTTGGCACAAGGATTATGTTATGCCATAAAATGTGTTAAATGATGGTGTACACAGTAATTTTTATACCAAGACTGTTAGCATACATTGGTTTACTTAAAGTTATGTATAAGTGTTACAGATACAGAAGAGTTAATTTAGTTATATATGGTGATGAAGCTACATATTTTTCCTAATCCTTCTTAGTTAACATTATTTGCTAATTCTTACAGAGTTAAGTATGATGTATTTCAGTTGCTCGTTTGCTCTTTGAATGCTGTGTTTACAGACTGTTAAGTTTACAGGTTTAACCACTTATTCTACTGTCCTGCTAATATCACTAAAGGAAGGGTATTCTTAAAGAGAGAGGAGATGTTGTGTCTAGTAATTTAATGTGCTACTCCGTACCACTAGGTGGCGTTGAGAGATCTGGTACTGTAGAAGAAAAGCGTATGATGGTGGATCTGACCAGTACAGTGGAAGTGTCTCATTAAAAGAAAACCTTGTTCGACGTTAAAGAGTGTTATTATTACAGCAACACAACCCCACCATTTTGTTTTACTTAAGGGTTATTTCAGTGATTTCACCAACAATGTGAAGGGAAATTGATCTGACTACCAATCCTCCACGTCATCGTCTCCCTTATGTAGCAACACATGAAGTCTAATTTATCTCCAGATCTGTAGACTCACAGGTGAAGCATTAGATTAGTGGGGAAACATATATGATCTATATGGTTGTTGCTAGTTAATCTTCTGGTATCTAGAAAATGTAAATATTTCTCTGATTGGATTGAAAGCCATCACCCAGTCTGCTGCACTAGAAATGTTCCTACTGCAAAACAGAGAATGTTCAGCCTCCATGTCTTCCTCATGTGGGATTATGAGTTCAACGAGGTGCACAGACCTTGCACTGGTGGACCAGACAACACTGTCAGGATGAAGGGATGTGGTGGTCTCTGTAGGGAACTGGAGTTGCCTGTGAAGGTCAACTCTTATGTCCCACTCATGGTCAGGGGAAAAAGAGGGAGGTGTTTCTCTTAGCCTGGTGTAGTTTTGCTCTCTACTTTCTGTTACAAAGCTGGTGTGGTTCTCTGCCGGTGGAGATTCTTTGTTGTCTTCTTGACACCTCTCCAGCACCTCAGCTAGCTGTCTCAGAACTTGGTAATGGTGCCATCTGTAGCATCTGTAGCTCCTGGGAAAACGGAATCTCACAGCCTGACAGAATATGCCAGAGGCTGGTGTTGTGGCTTTGCAGAGATAACCACTGGTGGAGGTTACAGGGACAGGGAGGTGTGTCGTAGGTTGCGTAAATGAAGAAAATGAGCCTTGCCTATGAAATCTTCCACAGGTTGGACCAACTGATGCAGTAGACAACTCCTTTCCAAGTTGTCCAGCTTCCTGCTGCCCTGCACCACAGCGTTGATCTTGTGGTGCTCTTCCTCCATCCTCACCACCATCTCCTTCCTTTTCTTGCGGCTAGCTGTGGAACAGAAGTGAGGCACCTCTCTCCACCATAGTCCTAATCCAGCCTGCCAACAACTCGGTCAACTTCAGTGTGAGCATTCCACTTTCAACACAAATATTTATGTCTGTTGATCACTGAAGCTAATTATTGCATATATAGAAATGTATAATTCTAATGCAAATAATGCACATTTATATTTGCATTTTTTATGTTTTAGGATAAAAGGTGTGACACAAATCCTAGGGATGTAGGAGGGTTAATTGTTTTAGTAAATAGTTGAATAATCCTCCATGATAACAGATTGACTTACAACTGTCTTAATGTGATAATGAAATCAATGTCTGAGTCGAGAACTACAGGAATTGGGAGTTCTGGAAAATCTAATCTTTAAGCTGATCAGTGCATCTGATCAGTGTTGGATCAGCATAGTTATGGTAACAATTTTGATTATCGTAATCTGATCGAGTGGAAGCATGCAGACGTTGAACACCAGTGGCCCCACGATGGAGCCTTGGGGAACTCCACAGGTTATTTTAGTTTACTCAGTTATCTGTAAACACAAAGTAGTCCCTGTCTTTTAGATAGGACTCAAACCAGTTCAGTGCTAGTCCAGAAAGTCCCACCCACTTTTTCAGCCAGTCTAGTGAGATGTTCTGGTTGATCCAGTAGTACCAGGACTGGAACGTTTCTGCTGTCTGTGTTCAAGCACATATAAATGAGGACTAGGGTTTGGGTCAGATTTGTAATATCATATAGTCAGATTCCACTCACCAAGCTGGCTGCTGAAAAGGTAGGAAGGATTTGGACTTGTTTGAACTGATTTGTAAATGTATTTAACACTTGCAGATGTGGACTTGGTCCGTTCATGTTCATATGTTCACTCTTTCTAATGTGATAGAAGTTATAAAACATTATGTCTCAGTTTTAGCTTTGTAATACGTATCCAGGGATGGCTCATACGTGGCGGCTTCATGACGGATTGTGGAGACTTTGTGTGTTAAGTTAAAACAGATGGATTCTGTGTAGTTTGTTTGGGTTTTATAGGGTTTGGTTTTCATAGTTTCAGGCTTAGATAAAAACAGGAAACTGAGTCACAAACATAAGTTTTCTTCTGTCTTACCGTCACAGTCTCTGCCTGCTGAGGACAGACTGAAGGAAAACAATGAGTCCTGAAAATTTTAAGTTTAATTCTTTAACAGACCTCAGTATAAGAATTAAAAGCATCTGTGTTTTAGGAAAGGAGAACGAATATCATCTGCTTCTGGTGCTAAACCATCCTTGTTCCAGTCTCTAAGTTTAGCCTCTACAGCATGGTCCAACACAGCAACCTGCCTCCGGTTTTTGGCCTTTTTTCAGTTTTTAGAGAAATTAGAGGAAAATGTCTCTGGAACTGAACGCAGCTGGGATTCTTGATGAAAACCAGCTGGGAATTCCAGGTTTATTCTTTGCATGTTGGACACGTCAGAACAGAGACTTTGGGATGTTTTCTGTTTCTTTACAGGTTGTTGCAGCTGGTTGTTTTCTATTTTTCCTCCTTTCCTCTTCTCCTTTCTTTTGTTAGGTCCAGGTCCAGGTAAATTCAGCAATAAACTAGTTAAACGATAAGAAGCCTTATATCCATAAAGATCTCAGGAAAGCAAGTTCATCATCTTCAGATGGTTCAGAACTCGGCTTCCAGGCTTTAAAGTAGAACCAGGACCAGAGAGCACACCACTGCTGTCTCTTCCACCAGCTGAGTTATTTTAAGATCTTTCTTCTCCAATGTTTATTCCAGCTGTTAGAAGAACACAAGTGTGTAAAAGTCTGAGATCCTCTCACAGATCATTCGGAGGTGACCGAGCATCAGCTCAGCAAAGACAGACTTTTATCAAAGAACCCGTCTAGTTGATCTGGAACAGCTGTTTTTATTTCTTTATTTCTACTATTGTTTTTCAGTTTTGTTTTTGTTGCTGCTGTGTGAAGCACTTTTATTTTTATTTATTAATATTATTTAATTAATTTCATAAAGACTGGGACATTTTTTCATTTTGGAAAATTGTAAAGATTTCAAGATGAAACTGTTGTTACAGAAAAACCACATTTCCACACGTCCATGTTAAGCTGGCCTTGTCTCTGTGGATATGTAACAGAAGGGTTGTTCCTTCTGTCTGTGGTGTTTTTGTCTCCTTTTTTCTTCTTTCCATTTCGCCTCTTTTTGCTGTCTTCCTTCTTTTTCTGTCCCCTCCGGTCAGGTCCAGCAAGATTACATAGATTCAAATTATAAAAATAAATCAATAAAAAAAATAAAATGAATCAGATTATCAAGAGGAGCCTTACCCATAGGCCTCCCCTTGGCAGAGCTAATTTGTTCAGTACGATACAGCAACCAGATTATCATTCTGCTGCTATGATGCTGGACAGGACAAGATAAAAATAAATAAATAGATAAATAAAAACGCTACACCTAGTAGGTGTTGACATGTTTTACAAATGTGTTTCATATGGGGTTCATATGTTTTTCACATGTGGGTTTTTTCTGTTAGGCTGGCATCAATGTGCAACTTCATTATATTTAAAGTTTTAATGCAGAAAACTTCCAGGAAAAACAATAAAAGTCGACCGTAGAAGAACCAGACGAGAGAAGAAATGTTTTACGTTTCTAAAACATCTGAGGGATGAGTCACATAAATCAGCTGAGAGGAACATGGAGGCTTAAAGACTGTTTACAGTAAAATACTAAAATTATCATCTAAACCACGATGTTAAAGTCATTTTAGTTCAAACTCCACATCCAGAACCTTCTGGTCTGCACTGGGTCGGACCAATAAAATAACAGCAGGATAACTTATGTTTTAGTACCAAGAAGTACATTTAATGATCCTTTAAGAGAATTTATAGAGAAAAATAAGTCTCAGCTAAGTTTTTTCTCTGAATATGTATATATATATATACATGTATACACACTAACATACAAATAAAATATGTAAATAAAATCATGTAAAAGTGTAACTGAATCAAAATAATTTTGTTTTTCTTTGACTTTTTTGGGACGAGGGTCTTGTTTGCTTTATTTTAATTAAAATTTCAAACAAAAGAAGTTCATTTAAATCAAAACTTTAAAGTTTTAAAAAGGTTTTAGGATGAAGTTAAATATCAAGTAAAAAACTCTGATTGGATGTTTAACAGCACACACCAGAACACACAATAATAGCCAGTTAAAATGAAGAATAATACACAATAAATTCCAATAAGCCTCATTGCTTGTTTGGTTCATTTCAACCGTCGTGTTGTTTTCATGTTTCTGCAGTTATTCGTCCTCACATGTAACATATTTGTTCCTCACACTGAATTTATTCTGCATTAACTGGAAAAACTTGTGAATTGGTTTGGTAATTGATCATTTTTAATTCTGTTCATATTCTGAACAATTTTAAAAATGAACAGATTATTAAATTTCTGTCGTTCTAGTCTGATGAACAGTGAGTTTTTAATTCTGTATGATTGGATTTGATAATGATTCTCAGAGCTTTTTAAAGATGAAAGACAGAATTTGTTCTTGTTTCCATGTGTGTCCCAGACGTAACTAGTCATGTATGATATGCAGTCTACCATGATGACTGATTTAAAAAGTTTTTCAGCCCAGTTTAGGAGGTTCTGGGCTTTGAAATTATTCCACGACAAGTCCAATCCCAAAGGAGGAAAGGGGTGCACGAGGCTTAGACCACGTCCACCCAGAGACGAGCTATTTTCTATACTTCTACACGTGGAAGCAGGATAAAAAACTAGATGGACATAAATCAATATGATGAAAAACTGTTCAACACGTCTGGTTTTCTTCAGGTCTGCATGGTGCAGTCTTCTTTAATTCTCTCCTGTGGTTTGTGGGTTTCAGATGGTGGACACTACGGAGGACAGATGGAAGGAAGCACTGAGACAAATCTTTGACCAGCTGACCAACAAGCAGATCAGGGAGGTGGCGAATGATCTTGGATTCGAACGGAAAAAAATACATAAGAAATTCAAAGAGGAATTACCTACAAAAATCATTCAGAGGTTTGGAGTCAAAGAATCTGTTTCTAAAATAGACAAGAAGATGAAAACCATGAGGAACAACGCTGCGGTCCAGCAGCTGCTGCGTCCCTTCCTGGAAGAAGAAGAACCCGACGGTGAGTTTATACAGAAAATCAGGGAATATAGAACATAGAACATAGAACATAGAATATAGAACATAAAACATAGAACATAGAACATAAAACATAGAACATAGAACATCGACTATAGAACATAAAACATAGAATATAGAACATAAAACATAGAACATAGAACATAAAACATAGAATATAGAACATAAAACATAGAACATAGAACATAAAACATAGAACATAGAACATCGACTATAGAACATAAAACATAGAATATAGAACATAAAACATAGAACATAGAACATAAAACATAGAATATAGAACATAAAACATAGAATATAGAACATAAAACATAGAACATAGAACATAAAACATAGAATATAGAACATAAAACATAGAATATAGAACATAAAACATAGAATATAGAACATAAAACAGAATATAGAACATAAAACATAGAACATAGAACATCGACTATAGAACATAAAACATAGAATATAGAATATAAAACATAGAACAAAAAAATAGAATATAGAATATAGAATATCGAATAGAACATAAAACATAAAACATTAAGTTGCATCAGTGAATATAAATGCGTCCAAGGGCGGATCAGATGGTGGCGGTGGGGGGCCGTGGGATGGCGGGGCTCATGGACAGCTGAGGGGTAGAAGCTGTTCCTCAGCCAGAGGGCAGCAAGGAGAAGACATGGTGGAAGGGGTGATGATGATTCTGCAGGCCTTGCTCTGGCAGCGTGATCGGTAGATCTCTTTCAGGAAGGGAGGGAGAGACCAGTGAGTTTACTGCCCTTGGCAGCAGCTCTGCTTCTGTTCTGTCGATGTTTGTGGACACCAGCCGGTCAGTCTGCGAACCTCATCCCTGCAGTCTCATCGTTGTTTGAGATGAGACCTATGACGGCTGTATCCTCTGCAAACGAGCAGTCCCAGGTGTAGAGGGAGAACCGGGCAGCGCAGAGCTAAAATCAATGAATAAAAGCCTCACTTATGCCAGGGAGAGATTAAAATGTCTGTTAAAACATCTGTGACCTTCCTCTCGATGGCAGTGAGGTGGACTCAGCTCCTTATATAAAAGTTGATGTGTGTTCCTCAACATAAAAAACCCTCAGATAACATCTGACCTCAGTCTTTATGTCCAATAACAAGTTTTCTAAAGTTCTTTGAAAGTTTCCCAAAATTATTTTGTGCAACTGATTTAGTTTTTTATTTTTTTATTTTATTTTATTTTTTAAATACAGTACGTTAATTTAGCTCACAATGAATAAAGTAGCTGAAAAAACAAACAAACCAATACAATACCGATGATCTGTGACAGATTCGAGTCTTGTCCTCAGTCGGGAACGCTGGGCTAAGTCCTGGTCCTGGTTTATCTTTAAAATCATTAAATCGCTGCTTCCTTCTGGGTTTTATTAAAGTCTTGCCAAGCTGAGTCCACCTCTGAGATGGAGATGATCATTCATGCCTTCCTTTCATCGAATCTCGACTACACAAAGTCGTTTTCTGTCGTCTGTTCTGGTCAGAAGGAGAAAACAACGAACCTGGTGGGAAAAAAAAAAACAAAACTTTTACTATAAATTATGAACCATTAACGGAGAGTTTAACCCTTAAACAGCCGATCTGACATTTTACTTTACTACAAAATGTTTTATCAGAATTTCTCACCATTATATAAACATCTCTTTGTTTTTGTGAAATGCAGGGATGGGAGCCGCTTCACCTTCCAGCGGGGAGGAGGCGAGCGGGGGTCTTCTGAGGAGGTAGGAGTCCACCAAGATTTTATTTAATCCAAATTCTGTGTTATGACTGAAGTTAAACATTGAACCGTCTGCATGACGAGGAGGAGGAAGATGGTAAAATGGTAAATGGTCCGTATTTATATAGCGCTTTACATTATACATCACATTCACCCACTGATGGTGGAAGCTGCCATGCAAGGAGCTCAACCACGACCCATCCGGAGTAATTAGGGGTTTCGGTGTCTTGCCCAAGGACACCTTGACATGAACTGGACTTGGCCGAGGATCAAACCGGCAACCCTCGGGTTACAAAACGACCACTCTACCTTGCTGAGCCACGCCGTTCCATGTCGTTCTCTTCCTCGCTACCCGGGTCTCAGCATGTTTTTCTGTTTTTCTTCCAGAGGAGGTCCGTCTGTGTCTGACCTTCAGCGTCAGGTGAACAAGTTGGCTGCAGAAATAGAAAAGCTGAAACTGGAAATAAAGCAGCTGAAGAATCCTGGAGAAGGAAGCTAACCTGCCAGACACGTGCACACCGTGTACTTCTTTCTAGAGACTCTCATTCTTCTGTGGGCTTTATGTAGAAAAACTGCCCTCTTAACTAAAACAATAAAATTTTTCTGTATTTAAGTTAATTTGTGTTGAAGTTTCTGAGTGAAAACATTTACCGGATGTGAAGAGGTGGTCCTGTCCGCTCTGTTCACCTTCAGCATCTTCCTCCTTATCCTCCTCATCCTCTCCAGAGGTTTTCTGCTCTTCCTGATTGGTTGACGAGAACTTTGACAAGCGAAACAGATCTTGTGTTTTCTGAAGGATCCACCTGAAGCTGCACACGGTATGGGATGAGAACACTGCCATAATCTGAAACTGAAAGAACACGTTTTGAAACTTTGAAAGTCAGTGTTTGAAAATTTAAGACCTAAAATAAAGTTTTGCAAGTCTGAAAATAAGTTTTAAAACCTTGAAAAGTATTTTGAAAGTCTGACAAAAAAGTTTGAATCTCTGCAAGTATAATTTTGTACTTGAATTTTTATTTTTCATAAGTGCAACATGCATATTACAGAGTTTCAGCCTCAAATTTTCAGAGATTCAAACCTCTTGTTGCAACCTTACAGTTTTCAACTCTACATTTTCAGAGTTTCAAATATGCCATTGTTCTCCCACCACATCAGTTTGTAAAAAACTGATGTGAAACCTTGTAGTATAAGGTCAGAAAACTGCTATGTGCATGTTCGCAAAAAAGTTTTTTTCTCATGTTTTTTCTCATGTTTTTTTCTCAGTGTTCTCATCCCATACACAAGCAGACGGAGCAGCAGCCCAGTCGGATCGCGTGCTGCCTCGGTGGGAAGATGAGGGAGGAGGTTCCTGTTTACCAGCTATTAATCACTCCACGTAGTCATCTCAGTAGGCCGATGACAGATGGGATACACTGATGACATGATTTCCCTAAATAGTTCCTGCATAATTATGATCATGTTGCATAATTAGTTTTGCATTATGCATAATTTTCAAGTCATCAACCATTAAAATTCAAATGTTATTGAACAAATCGTCCAGTGAAAACAGTATTTTTAAATTAAAATGCACTTTTCCAAATTATTACACACAACAGTCAAAACATTTTCAACTGAAGTAAAAACTGAATTTTGTTGTCATTTGTTGAATTTCCAGCACCAGGGGGTCATGATACTAAAAAATCGAACCCATCTTAACTCCGGACACTTTTCTAGCAGCATCCACTCAACTTGTGAGATTTTTAGTTTCTGGTTGAACTTCTTTGCAGGACGTCAGAAAAGCCTCCCCGAGCTGCTGCTTGGATGAGAACTGCCTCCCACCCTATGGGATAAGGTTTGTGCCACTGGGGAGCGAATCTGAATTCTTTATATTTGAATTTGAATCATTCAATTTGAAT